>ML311761.1:0-31283 GCA_005239505.1 Nicotiana paniculata | reverse complement strand
TAGAATTAACCAACACCTAGTTAACCTCATTCTCAAAATAGGTCCAAAATCAGTAGGGATCAAGCATCCTAATTAATTAGGTCTAACAACTTAATTACTTCTATCAATTGATCTAAAGGCAAACTATTTAGGACCAGTTGTGCATTTAAGTTAACTAAGTTTAAAATAATTTCACCTTCAAATAATTTCAACTCCCTCGACCTAGAAGTTAACTTAGCTAACATCTTAAGTAGTTAACTAAAAAAAAATCTGTCCAAAGATGATTAGTTTAGTATTAATTAACTAAAACAAATTAGTTAATCTGGGCTTAATAATTGGTTAAGCCTCTGATTTTAGGTAACCAATTTGAATTGCTTAATTAAGTCAGTTTTAGTTTAAATTAAGGAATTAAATTGATTTGACCTACTTTATTTAATTAACTTAAACATGGATAACTAGTATGAAAA
This sequence comes from Nicotiana paniculata, assembly GCA_005239505.1. NCBI lineage: Eukaryota > Viridiplantae > Streptophyta > Magnoliopsida > Solanales > Solanaceae > Nicotiana > Nicotiana paniculata. The sequence continues at coordinate 30,837 of ML311761.1, read as the reverse complement.
CTAACTCTAGGCATTGAGTCAATTAACCTTTAGTTAATTAACTCAACCTTAGTTAAGAACAACTAATAGTTAACTAAAGAGCATAGTTGGGGTTAACTAACCAAAGTTACTGCCTAGTTAACTAGTGAACCTAACTAGTGTTAGTTAACTAGAGTTAAATAATAACCCAAAGTAAGCTTAACCTTGATTACCCAATGGTAAATTCAGGGATTCCAAGGGGTACATTAGGTAACCCAATTTAGGAAATCAGGCTCTTAAGGTTAAAAGGGTATCTTTCTAAAGAAGAAAGTTCTGGAATGGGGGCAGTTGTCCCAAAGATAGGGTTGGCAGCTGTCCTATGTACTATTTTGGTACTATTTTTCACTATTGGATAGGGAATATTCAAAGAATATCCCATTCCCAAATATCTTATAAGTAGATCCTCTTTTTAGAGGTTAAGGGGTTAGAATTTTTTACATTTTTGAGATGCTGGGATACAGAATCCTTCCCATTTTTTCAGAAATACTGTCTTACTTAAAAGGTTTTGAAAAGAAGAGTCCTATTAGAAAAAAAAATTGATTCCCTTTTATAAAGCAAGTTCATAAGTAGATGGCCTAGTTCAGTTTATATCTTTCCTTTTGCTGAATTTTGGTTTTCTGGAAGTTCTTCCTTCAAACATCCACACTCAAGATTTCTGGGTTATTCTTGCTGGACTGGTTGGTTTTCTTTGGGTTTTTTCTGTTTGTTGTTTGCTGATATCTCTTCCTTCTTGTTGTTAATACTTGACCTTTATTTGGTCAATTCTCTTTGTTTGTTTCTCTCTTAAAAGGTATGTATTTAACTCATCTTTGCTTAATGAAATTTCTTGAATTTGAATCTTCTTCTCCTTCTCCCTGCTTAAATTAGTTTGTCATTGATGAAATGAGGTTATCTCTCTTGTTTTATGTACATGTGACTGTATAGATGTTTATTAGCATATTAATGAACCTGTTGAATGTGATGAATATTGTTTGTTTTGTTGCTATCTCATTGCTGAAACATTCTGTTATTTCAGGCCAAATGTATATAAACATGGCAAATACTCATAGTTCTATATTAAAAAATAAGGTTGTACTGAGGTGTAGAATCTGACATTCTCTATGGTCAGGCTCTCTCTATAAGAATGCAGAAAAATATGCTTTTCAATTGAGTCTCTTTGGTCAATAAAGAGATTCAACAAGCAAATCTCTAGATAGGTTAGTAACAGCACTAGGGTAGATGAATTTGACCTTTCAATGGTCAAATTCACCCCATAATAGTGCACAAAACTGTAGTGTAGATGGCTGAATTCACTCTATAAAGGGTATACAACATGTAGTCAAAAAGGGCTATAGAGTAAAGAATCTGAACCCTTATATGGTCTGATTCAGTCTCTAAAAAGCCAAGAATAGTCAAAGTGTCCAAATGAATACTGTTTGAAGTACTGGTATGGTTGTTAAAAATGGCAAACGAGATTGCATCTGTAAGTTTGAATCAGACTCTCCTTTATAGTCAGATTCNTAAAGGGTAGTGAATCTGACTCCCTTAATGGTCAAATGCACCCCATAATATGTTTATATATATGTTGGTTTGGACGCCTTATATCTTATATCACTATTGGGAGCAACATGTAAAGGGTTGAATCTGATCCCTGTAATGATCAGATTCAGCCTCTTACAATGCACATGAGTTCTGTATGGTCCAGTTGGGACTAAAAGCCGAAGTATATAGATCCTAAAGTGTGAAATTTGTTGGCTTGAACAAGGGCAACAACTAACCTTGTTTCTTTTATTTTTCTTCTTATTATTAGAACTTATATATTTAATTTAAGAACAATGTAATAGCGTAATCACAACCTTTGTATATGATTTATTTGTAATATAAGACTGGACATTACATTTATTTATATTAGCAGTCCTTTATTTCAGTATTTATGCGTTCCTATAATTTTCAAAAAATGTGTATAATTAGCTCCAGATTTGTTTTGAGTACACTGGACTCAAACATGAATATTCTGGATAGTTTAGGATGGACCAAACTATTGATAATGGCCCATCAAGGTCTGAGCATAATCCAGAGGGCTTGGAAAACGCGAAGAGCCCTTAGCCTCAAGGCTGTTTATTCTCAGATTTAAGTACAAAGTTTCAGGCATTAATATTTTAAGCACTCAGATTTGACGGAAAAATCCAAAGGCACCCTTTCTAAATCTTTTCTTACAATTTAGCATTCAAATCAACCTGTCTAAATGGACCCCGTAAATACCTATTGAAGTTCTGGACACGACTACTTTTAGATCAAAGGAATTTTGAAGTATATATAAATATGAATTTGCTATTCAAAGTAATCTCTCATCAGATTTATCTCGTGTTCTTAAGAGTCCAAATTTACAGCAATATGTAGAACTCAAGGTGTATATCAAAAAGTATGAGTTTAGGTCATTTGAAGTTGATAAAACTATTTCAGTCAAGGTGCTATGTGTTCATTTGACTGTTTTAAATAAGTGATTTGCAAATTAGTATTTCGACTTTCTCTATATGATGGCACGATTCTCTTTGTAGTTGTATAACTTTTACCCTTATTGAATTAGTCACAATTAGTTTTGGCCGGAAAGTTAAACGATAAATTGGGCTAAAAAGNTTTAGACTAGTGAATATCATTTTAGGTAATCCTTAGGTAGAATGCATACCTTTACTTTGAAACTTGACAAAAATTGATCATTACCTCAAAATTACAATAAACTACACTCGGGAGTGGCAACTCATGCCCCCGACCCTCAATTCTAAACAACTGAAAATGCACATAGCAATCACGGGTGCATTTCATGTGACGTTTTTTCTATGTGTTCAAAAACAACAAGTGTACATCATCTTAACTTGTCCAAGATAAATCCATAAACGTCCTAATCGATCTTAAAACTAAAACGCTCTTTCAAAAAATAGAAAACTCAAACATCGCCGCAAATGGGCGTTATAAAACCGTCACGACCATAGTCTTGACTACGTAAATCTACACGCGGGTGCGACAATTCATGTCCCCGTCTTCAACTTCAAACTATAATAAAAATTACATGTTGTAATTGCGGGTGCATTTCATATGTCCCAAAAAACAAATAAGTGCACGATATTGTGACTTGTTTCAAAATAATCCATAAACATTAAAAGCGGTTTAAAAAATTAAAAGTGCTAAATGCACAATAGGCAAAATATGTAAATAATCAGAAAATTTAGGCCAAATAATAACAGTTAAGCGACCGTGCTAGAACCACGAAACTCGGGAATGCCTAACACCTTCTCCCGGGTTAATTGAATTCTTTACTCGGATTTCTGGTCGCAGACATTTTAAACAGAGTCAAAATTTCCTCGGTTTGGGATTTCAATAAATAAATGGTGTCCCAGAACTAAAAAATCCGGGTGGCGACTCTAAAAATCCCAAAATCGAATAGTGTCACTTTAATTGGAAGAACTCCCTTATTACCCCTTCATTAATTCGGGGGTAGTGAAAAAAGGAGGTGTGACAATTATGATACGTACGGTGGGATCGAGTTGCGCGTCGCAACAATCTATATATTTATGTTCTTCTTTGATTGTGTTAGTTGTATGGTAGTATTGAATTGTACGTAAGTATTGGTAATATCTGAAGACTGATGAAATATGTTGGGTACTGTATTCATTTCTTGCAAGTTACTGGTCTACCTTATTCTGTCTTCTTTTCTGCTTTTATTATTTATCGTATGTAGATTATATTTTGAGTGTCCCGCCTTAGCCTCGTCACTCCTTCATCGAAGTTAGGCTCGACACTTACCAGTACATAGGGTCGGTTGTACTGATACTACACTCTGCACTTTCTGTGCAGATTTATGAGCAAGTAGTGGTTGATCGAGAGGTTGACTGTAGACTTCGCAGCTAGGAGACCCAAGGTAGTCCTATTGGCGCCCACGGGCCTTGGAGTCCCCTTCTATACTCCTATATTTAATGTTTTACTTTATTTCACAAACAGTTGTATTTTCTTTCGGACAAATACTTGTAGTAAAATCTTAGTAGGTTCATAAACTGTGACTCCAGATTCTAGGTAGTAATAATATGAAATCAAAGTTGTTATTTATATATATTTTCGTATTTATTTCGATTCGTCATAGCTTGTTTACTGATAATCACTTAAATGTAAAGAATTGGCTAAATAACCTATAACGTTGGCTTGCCTGGCAAGTGTGATGTTAGGCTCCATCATGGCCCCGACGGTGAGAACTTTGGGTCGTGACACAGAGACTTTGAAATTCTCTGTTCCCCCAACTTTGTTCTAATTTTTTTGAATTTCAAGTTGTTACTCTTAGCATTTTCAGATGTGTGTGATTGAGTGTGTAGAAAAGTGATTAGATCAAGGAATCAGTGAGAATGAGAGAGCGAGAGTTGTGTGTCTCTTAATTAGAACACAGGGTGGGTGTGAATCGGCGACTTGGGTTTTTATTTTAGAGAAGGGGTCTGTTTGTTAGAGAATAGGGGAATAAGGGGGACGGCTAGGGTTTTTTTTTTTCAAGGGCGGGAGGATCCGTTCTTTTGGGGATTGGGGGAGGGAGTGTTTTGGTAGTCGGAAAAGAGAGAGAGAGAGACACGACGCCATTTTGGAGCTGAACGACATCGCCTAGGACCTGGAGTCAGGCGGGTTGGGTATTTGGACGGACTGGGGCAGGTGTCTGGTTAAAGATTGGCCCTCAGTCATTGGCCCAATTCACTTTAAAGCCTAGCAGGCCTCCCTTTTTCTTTTGCACAAAGGACCACTTTAAATTGCATACCCTAATTATAAACTAGATTGCAAAAATAACCCATTTAACTATTTTTCTAACAATTAACTAATTTATTTAACTAATAATGCATGTAAGGTGCCTAATGTATTTTAATGTTTTACAAATGCAATTAATTATGCAATCAAAATCCAAAAATTTAAAGATTAAAATATTTTTGTTATTTTTTTAAGATTTAAAATGCTACTAAAAATGCGCCAAACACAAATACGCACAAAAAAAAATCAAATAAAATATAGGAAAAAATTCTAAAATTCTATAAAATAATTAAAAGCTAATTTTTGAGATTTAAGGAGTAATTTTACATATTGGGCAAAAATTATGTGCTTGCAACTACCCCTCTTTGCTCGAGAACATAAAAAGTTTTCGTGCAAATATAAAGTGAGCAATTATGAATAATTTTTGCCCGCTTGACACTCCATGGGAAGAATTTTGAAATAGTTTGACCGAACTTTGCTTCTAAGGTTGCCTACATATCATTGGCTATAAAGGAATTAGGTCAGTGTAGTTCTGGAAGTTTTGGTAGCTGGGACTACCGGGAAGCTGTGATTTCACTGTTGTTGTTGTTGTTACTGATTGCTGAACTCCTTATTACACCAAAGTCAATATGTAAAAGAAACTCAACAAGCCTATCATCTAAGAGTAACATGATTCCTATTGTTTACCTTGAAAATGGTAACTACAATTATATCTGATTTTATGGTTCTAAAAATATGTGATTTATTCTAGTATTAGCTGTTTAGGCAATAGATGCTATGTGAGACTTAAGAAAAATGAAATAAGAGCCAAGGGTACTGGAATTGTGCGAACCGAGTGGCTATGAGATGAGGTCTCGAGCTGGTCGAGATAGGGCCTCGAGGTCGAGCTCGAGCTCGAGTGCTTGACAAAGGGTGATCGATGGAGGATTAACAGATTAATGGGATCTTTATGATCCACAATAAACAATAAGTGAAGAACAATAAATGAAACGCAATAAATGGAAGCAATAAATCAATGGAGCAATTGTAGAGAATGTTTGAGTTAGAGAGCAGAGAATGTTGTTCTTCTTGTATTGAATATCATATGTGTTACAAAATGACAAGGGTCCTCTTTATATAAGAGGGGGAATCCCAATATAGTACATGTGTAATTATTACAAAGATAAACGGCTGGTACAACTATTTAATGTCACGGTACGTACTTGTACTATTTTTGCGGACTTGGTCAGCTTTAACCACGTTCCTTTTGGGAATTTCCCGCTTTTTCATGATGGTCTTCGATTTACACTGCCTCGAGGTTGAGCGTGGAGAATCCTCGACATGCTTCCTCGATGTCAAAACTCGAACTGCTTCGAGCCTTTTGAAGACGGGCGATGGAGTTCCATAATGATCTTAAAATTGGGCTCTCCGATTTTAGCCGTATACAAATAATCCCCGTGTTTCTTAGAATGAAGTGATGAAAACGGTCTTTAATTCTTTCCTCTTCGATATCCATATTATGAAGTCAGCCTCATTAGAACATTAAATGACGTGACATAAAGGTTGCGCAGAGGTCGTTGTCAACACGATTATCGAGAAGCCCACGAACCACTATTGGTTCAACCTTTCCGCTTCAAACATGCCCAAATAGCTTCTATAAATACTTCAATCGTTTTCCTTTCACAATTTTACAACATCTTCAAGTCTTCAAAATTTTACTAACTGTTTTCTACTTTCATCCTCTTTCTGCACTTGCTTCTTTATCTTCTTTCTTTGAAACTCAGTTACAATTATGGCAAAAACCTCTAAAACGGTACCTCAAAAAGAGGGAGCCACTTCTTCATCACGCCCGTCTTAGGGCAAATAAAAAACTCTTCCTAGTGTTGAATAGTGCATTCCTGGTCCCTTTGACACCGTCTTCGATTTTACCATCAAAAAACCCCTTCTACACCAGGCCGATGCAAGTCCATGTCTCGGTATATAAATGTAGTGACCGATACAGAGAGGGTAAAACTAGACTACCGTTGGGGGGAGGCGGCGCAAGTAGAAATCCCCACAGCTAAAGAAAGCATAGTCACACATAAAGCTGGCTTCCTCAGCGTATATACATACCCTTTCACTCTAGGCCCTGTAGATTCTTCTTCTCCGGGTGATTCTCGACTTTTGTTGTCAATACCGAGTGACACTCAGTCAGATTTATCCTTCTTTCTGGAGGATTGTATATATGATTCGATACATTCCCAACATGGTCGAGGGAATGACTTTCACCCTCGATCACTTGATTAGGTTGTATAGACCTCGTCTCTTTTGAGGGGGTTTAATTAAGCTGCACCGTCGATCCACCAAGCCATTCTTTGCCTGCATCGACGAGGACAAATATCGGAGATGGATGAGCCGATTTGTTAGAGTTAGAACCTCAGACATTATCCCTGCTGATAGAATGCCATTTCCGGAGGAATGGAATATGAAGCGTAAGTATCCCCATATCGAGTATGTTTTACCACCTCTTTTTCTTCTTCCGGTCTGACTTCCTTCTCTTTTGATTGATTTTCTTCTAAGTGTTTAGCCACCGTTTGGTTCCCCGGCATGGTCCAGGACCTTCCGATGGGTCAAACTTTTGGATTCCATCTTTCCATACGACAAGCGCGTCTGGCGCAATTTGACTAAAATGCGGTGGCAGGCCAAGAACCATGGTATGCCCTTATTACTGTCATTTCCTCATTCTTTGTAAGTATTCTCTATGGGGGTGAGTTTGATACATATGCCTGTGCAGGCCTTGGGGAAGGCGTGTCGATGAGACTGCCCCCTCCTGGTGAGGAAGAGGCTTTGAGAGTCGCTAAGGACAAGAAATGGAAGAAGGAGACACCGGGGGAGTCTCCAAAATCCAAGAAAGCAAAGCCTCGGAAGCCCAAGACCGATGCTACGGTCCTATCCTCGATGGCCGCTGAAAGCCTGCGTGCCGAGGAAGAAGATGATGATACCTGACCTTTGGTACAAAGAAAAAAATGAAGTGTTGATGCTTAGAAAGTTTCTAGACGGACGGCTACTGAGTTGGAGGCGGCCGATGCGGACCCACCTCGTGTTAAGGAGACCCTCGAGGAGGATTTGAGTGCAGTCCCTGAGCCGATCATTGGACATGGTACAGTCCGGGTTGGTGAGTTCGGAGGGCTTGCTTCTGAAGTTTTTCGGGGTCGAGAGGAAGCCCCGATGGAAATTGATACAGCAGGCGGATTTTGATCGGGCCCGTCATTTTCTCTAGGGGAGATACGAGATGCCCAGGGTCGGAATGCCTCCGGTTTGGGTACTTCTCCGGGAGAGGGTGATACATTCAGAGATTATTTTGAAGGCATTGAGGAGGAGACCAATCTCGATCTCCCCCTCGCTCTCAAGGAGGCTGAGAGGCTTTAAAAGCAGGTGATATTCTTGATATACTATTTGAACTTCAAATTTTTACCCTTGCTTTTCTAACTTTTTTCCTTTGTGTTGTAGGTCAAGAAGTTGTATGACCAAGCTTTCTCTAAGCTACATGACGAGCTATCTTGCCTTAAAGAGGAGCTTACATCAGAGCTAAATGAGCTGAAGGCTCTGCATGCTCGAAAAGAGGAGGGGCTGATCGACCACCGGGCATGCTCGGAGAGAGTGTTCCATGAGAGGGCCGACTTTATCGAGTAGGTAATCTGGTACCCATGAACTTGTCTTTTATTGCCATAATTGATGTTAATTAGCTTGTCTTCTGTATTTGTATATTGGTCAAAAGGATGTCCTAGTGGGGTAGCTTCGGGGGAGATTGTGGCCAAGGATGTCGAGATCCTCGAGCTGACGTGGCTGAATGATGTTGTGGCCTCGGAGAGGGACATACTTCGGGGAGAGCTACCCTTGACTCAGGGCCTTCTTCAAGGTGCTCAGGAGGAGGCTGTTGCATTATCTGCAGCCAAGTCTGAGGCTAATGAATTTGTTTCTTCATACAAAAAGGATGTTGTCACCGCAAATCGGGCAAGGGAGATATCCGAGAAGGCCAAGCTAAAACTGGCACGGGCATTTGCGCATGCTCGCTTGCCATCCAGGAGGCAAGCCTTCGAGGAAGCGAGTTCTAAAGGTGCCAATCTCTCTACCGAGATTGAAGAAGCCAGGGCCTTGGAGGAATAATCGGCAATTTCAACTACTTCAGATGAGGGCTCTGGAAGCGACTCGGGCAGTAGTGAAGGCGAAGAGTAGATTTACTTACTGTTTTTCTTTTTTATTTTTTGTACATGGATCCTCGGGGGAGCTTTGTAAAATACCCTTGTAAGTATATTTTTGGAATGGAAAATATCTCTTCATTTCTTATCTTTCAAACTTTGCCCTGCAATGCTTATGCAAAAGTCATCCTTCAAGCTTTGAATCTAGCTCTTTGAAGCCCGTACTTGTAGTAATAGAGACCCTCAAGATCGGACACCTTCTCGAGGCTTTGAATCCCTCGAACGTTGTATTACATCGTCATTCATATGACATGAACGTGAAGTGACCGAGGTGGCCTCGCCGATACACTTCCTCAAAAGTTATAATAACTTTGTCAGAATTAATTGGTCCTCACAATAGATGAATAGTCGCCGTTTGTTCTATATATATACACTCTCTTCTTCTTCAGTTTAGGTCTTGCAGCTTTGCAAAATTTTCTCTTTAACGTTCTCTTCCTTTTCTCAGCTTGCGAAACTGCTTAAGCTTTCTTCCTCTTTATATTTATTCGAATAGTTATGGCTGCTGTGCCCAAATCCGCTCACCAAGAAAAGGGAAACTCTACCTCTGCTTCTTGCCCTGTCGGTGGCACACCGTCGGCATACGGCGAGTTAACCTCGAGTTGTTTTTCTTTGAAGAAAGACTTTGCACTAGAGAAACCCTTCGATGCTCGAGGCCATTGAGAACATGTGTCAAGGTTTATTCGATCGATAGAGGAGAATCACCTTGAGGCCGTGAGGAGAGATTGTGGATGGGGAGAAAATGTGATGTTGCAGATACCTTCCCGGGAAGAGAATATTATGGTCGATGTAGAGGGATTCCTGAATGTGTATACGTACCCATTTACATTGGGCCCCCTCGACCGCCTTGTGCTCGAATTCTGTAAAAGATATCGAGTCACCTTGGCTCAGATTCATCTGTCCTTCTGGCGGATAGTGTTGATGATAAGGTTCTTCACTGAAAGGACCGAGCTCGAGCTTACCTTTGGCCACCTTATCAGATTATATCGGCCTCTGCATTGTCGAGGCCTGATTGTGTTACGACGCCGATCCATCAAGCCTTTCATTTCCAGTGATGATGAGGACCAGAACCGAGGATGGATGAGTCAATTTTTTCGAGTGAGGACCGTCGGCATCATTCCCTACGGAATTCCTACCGTTCCCCAAAAATGGAACTTCAAACGTAAGTACTACGTCGTACCTTAGTGCCCTTTGCTGTTGATGATTTATAAGAATGTTTCTTTCTCTCTTTCTCAGCGGTCCCGTGGATGCCGGAAGAGATCCTCGATCTTGCGGACTGGACTCAGAGGTTGGCAGCTTCCTCGAACTATGATGAACGCAAGTGGCGAGATCTGTCGAAGGGCAGATGGGAAGCAAAGCACCACGGTATGTGCCATGTGATTGCCTTTTGAGGATTGCTTTCCTTTATGTGTATTAACTCCGCCGCCGCAGGCGTTGGTGGATTCTCGGAGATAAGACCGTGCCCCCTCGAGGAGGTGGGAGGACCGTCGGCTTCGGAGCCAAGGGAGGATAATAAGCGGAAAAGGTCCTCGATGGATGAGGACATTCTCAATGAGGCGGGGCCTGCCCGGAGATACAAAGGAGACGCCACCGCTGAAGAGGACCTTATATACATTGGTTATTCTGTAGACATCAACTCTCCTCGAAAGGATGGATTTTCATCTATGGCTCGAACCAGGGGCCCTCCTGAGGTTGCCGATCCTGCTGGGTCTGAGACCTCTAGCCTCGAGGGAGAGGTTCCACGAGAGGGAAGGAGTAAGAGTTTGTCACTGCCGTCTGCTTCCCCTCTCGAAGGTACTTCGAGGGTCGCTCGGGGCCAAGGGCCACCTAAATCAAGTGGTGTCTCGAGGGATCATATCCTCATCGAGAGCGGTTCAACTGGGGCCGATGGGACCAGGCCAGTAGACGCACGCTCAACTTTTGAGAAGGCTCAGCGGCTCTGTTCCGTGGTGACTTTTGGTTGACTTTGTTAGCTTCTCAGCTTTGTATTTTCATCTTTTGAACTAAAGCTTCTTTTTCATAGGCCTTTGACAAGCTCAAGTTTGAGCTGCTCCGATGTGAGACCAAGTTGTAGGAAGCTTTGGGCAAGGAGAAATCTCACAGGCTTCTTTGCAATAAGAAAACAAAAGAGTTGGTATATCTTCGATCGGAGATGAACCGGAGTCGAGACTACGAAGGAAATCTCGAGCAACATGTAATCCTTATCTTGAGGGAGTATATGCTTCCTTTACCGCCTTCGAGAACTAATGTTTCGGTGCTTCAGTTGTATAGAAAAATTGAAGCGTTGGAACGTCTTTGGGGAGAAGTCGGACAGGTCATTTCTGAATGCAATGCGTTGAAGGCGCAGATAGGTGTTCATGCTGCGGCCCAAAGGAATGATTTGGCCAAGGCTTCTTCCCTCGAGGTACAACTTTGCAATGCTCAAGAAAGTAGCTCAATTCAGACGAGCACGACTGCCAAGCTCGAAACTGATCTTTTGAAGATGAAGGTCGAGGTTGTGGACGCCCGGGCTAAAGCTAAAGAAGTTCGAGTAAAGGCCGATAACAGAGTGGCCGTTTATTTAAAAGATGTTGCTAATGCTCGGGCTGAGCTGATCGGAGCCTTTAACAGAGAGAGGAGGGGCAATGAGTATGCCCGATGTAGGTCTCGGGGGGAGACCCTGGAAGAGATTCATGCTAGGGGATTTGATCTCTCGGAAGATATAAAGCAGGCCAAGGCGGATGAGATTGATGCCGAGTTTTTCCTTTCTTCTGGTGCCGATGCTGATATTTGAAGGACGCCGAGGGAGCTGGTCCCTAGAGCAGACTAGGTTTTTCTTTCTTGTCCTTTGTAAAAACTCATGTGGGAGCATTGTAGATTTATATTTGTAATACACATATATATAAAAACTTCTTTGGTATTTTTTATTAGCTTGTGTCTGTCTTTCTTTTTGTTTTTGAATTCCGATGTTTGTCGATAATTAGCCCGATGAATTGGACTTCAAAATGAAACCCTTGGGGTTATAAATTAGCCCTGGGGCTTTTTAGGCTAGCCTGTGGGCTCTTACGCATTTGGTCCTTAGGCGTTTTAGTTAGCCGTTTAGGGATCAGTCTTTGAGTTGGGTTTCGACACGAGCTCATCGACCCTTAGGTTTTTTAAATTATCCCTGAGTCTCTTTAGCTGGAGCTTAGGCTCTTATCCATTAGGTCGGTACGACCTTTGATATAGCTGGCGCTTGGGCTCTTACGCATTGGGTCGGTACGACCTTTGATATAGATGGTGCTTAGGATCTTACGCATTGGGTCGGTACGACCTTTCATATGGCTGGCGCTTGGGATCTTACACGTTGGGTCAGATCAACCTTAATTATGGCGACGGTCGGACGTCTTTGATTCGTGTTGGTTTGGTCGGAGCCTTATGACGGTGGTCATTGTATTTGGTCGTAGCCTTTTAGTTCCCGAGTGAGATAGCCTTGGCGTCTATATCGAGGGTATGCCTTTTTAGGGGTCTTACAAGTTCGAATATATAACCTTGACTTTTATATCGTGATTATACCTTTTTAAGGTCTTACAAATTTGTACATGCCTTGCTTGAGGTCTTACAGATTTAATATTGCCTCGTGGAGGTCTTACGATTCATGCCTTGCTTGCAGTCTTACAGTTTTGATGATGCCTCGTAGAGGGCTTATGATCTCGAAGTTGCCGGCCCTAAGGTCTTATGACTTTGAGTTTTCGGTGTCAGTCTCCGAGTGTTCGGGAAATTTCTGGCTCTGGGGCCATTTCTTGTGAAAATAGCAAACTTCTTTAACGCGTGAAGTGTTTTGATGATAAGAGGTTCTCCTTCGATTACTTGGTACAAGTATACATTTTTTCACCATCGAGGGTTCGATTATTCTATGTGGACACGGTTCATTCAACCGTTTGGTCCTATACATCGTTCTCCTGTAGAGACCCTCTTTGGCATATTTTAGTTTCTTCGAGGAGGTGATCTTCCAAGGGGATGCCCCTCAGTATTTGAGGTTGATCGAAGAGAAGCCTTGAATACTTGGTGATTTCTCCTTAGGTAGCATATGGATGTTGCCTTGTTAAAAACCTCGTCGGTAAAACCCATTTGGGATAAAATCCGACATGAGGGAAAAAGAGCGCAACACATTCTTTATAACCTAAGGCCTTCGAGCTGGAGGGTGCTTTGATTCCTTTCAATCGAACACCTGCACATAGGTTAGTGTAAAATGTAAAGGAAAGAGGGAGAGGATTGTACCTTAGATGTGGTGGCGTTCAAGCCTCGATATGCTTCAGTTACTCATTCTGAGGACGCGAGACGGTCCTTTAATCGTTCATCCGAGGGTGCAGTTTGTGATTGCTACTCGGCTGTTTGCTTGTTTTTGGCTCCTTTGATATAGAAGGTGTCGGTGTCGGTGTCGGTGCCACATCGTGCACTGCGAATATTTCTTTTGCTGCGTGCTGCTCTCCGTACATTATTTTTACTCCATCCTTCGTAGGAAACTTCATCATATGATGAAGGGTTGACGACACCGCCCTCATACTGTCAATCCATGGCCTTCCAAGCAACGCATTGTATCTCATGTCACCTTCGATGACATGAAACTTGGTATTTTGAATTATACCGGCCACGCTGACTGGGAGGATGATTTCTCCTTTCGTTGTCTCGCTCGCCATGTTGAATCTGTTGAGGACTCGGGAGGCGGGCACGATCTGGTCGAGCAATCTGAGTTGCTCTACCACCCTCGACCTAATTATATTGGCCGAGCTACCTGGATCCACAAGCACACGTCTCAAATTTATTCAAAAGAAAAGAAATTACCAGTGCATCATTATGAGGTTGAGACAAGCTCTCGATGTCCTCTTCGCTGAATGAAAGAGCATCTTCAGGTATGTAGCTCCGAGTTCGCTTTTCCCCGGTGATGGATACTTTTGTTTGCATGAAAACAGGTTCCTGAGGGACGTTGACTCCTCCAATAATCATGTGGATGATATGCTTTGGTTCTTCCGTTTCATTTTTCCTGTTCGCCTCTCTTTCCTGAAATTGGTTTCTAGCTCGGTCGCTGAGGAACCCTCAAAGGTTCCCTTTGCTAATCAGTCGGGCTACCTCTTCTCGAAGCTGTCTGCAATCCTCGGTCCTATGAGCGTGGGTACCGTGATATTCACATATCAAGTTAGGGTTCCTTTGCGAAGGATCTGATAGTACGTGTCTTGGACACCTGGTGTCCTTGATTTTACCTATGGCCGATATGATGTCTGAAACATCAATGTTGAAGTTGTACTCAGATAGCCAGGGTGCCTCTACCGGCCCTGTGTGCCTGTCGAACCCTGCTTTATTCACGATTCCCCGAGGATTCTGGCCTCGACCCATCCTTAGGTCACTTCGAGGTATGTTACACCTCGGGATATTTCTCCGATTTTCTATATATGGTTGATACCTTTCTTTGCTTGGCCTCGGCTCTCTTTCTGGAAGCCTCGATTCCTTTACTAAGAGCCTACTGGGATAAACCGAGCCCGAGGAGGCTTCCAATTGGTTATCCTTGACTCTGATCTTTGACTGATACTTGTTGTGTACATCCGCCCAAACTACGGCGAGATACTCGATTGAGTTTTGCTTCAACTGCTTTGAAGCTATCGAGCTTCGTTAATTCAAGACCTGAGCAAAATCTTGTACTGCCCAATCAGCAGAGACCGGTGGTAATTACATCCGTTCTAATTGGAAGCAGGATACTAACTCCCTTAACATCTCATTCTCTCTTTGTTTGATTTTGAAGATGTCAGACTTCCTCGTAGCGACCTTGATGGCACTAGCATGTGCCTTCACAAAAGAGTTTGCCATCATGGCAAACGAATCTATCGAGTTCGGGGGAAGGTTATGATACCACATCATGGCCCTTTTGAACAGTGTTTCTTCAAATTTTTTCAATAAGACGGATTCAATATCGTCATCTTTTAGGTCATTCCCTTTCACATCACAAATGTAAGCAGTAATGTGCTCATTGGCATCCGAGGTCCCGTTGTACTTCGGAAGATCAGGCATTCTGAATTTCTTCGGCATGGGCTTCAGGGCAACATTTGATGGGATGTCTTTTGCACGAACATTTTTAAATCCACACCCTTCAGAATTGGGGGTGCGCTTGGGATCTGATCGACCCTCGAGTTATAAGTCTCCACCTTTTTGTTGTTAGCTTCTATCTTCTTTTCGCCTGATTCAATCATCTTTGTGAGAGGTCCTCGAGCATCTTCATAATAGCGGGGTCGGCTGCTGACCCATTATAGATCGACCTTTCTGGTGCTTGTTCGACTCAAGGAGCCATTTCTGGTGGTGCTGTGCTTGGAGTTCTCTGATGGCTTTATAGCTGAGCAATAGCCACTTGTTGTGCTTGCAACATCTCAAAAATGACATGAAGGCTAACTTCTCTTTCCTTTTGAGCAGGGGCTCTCTGTGCTTCATGATGGTCTCCTTCGCGCACACTTCCGTCTGTATGAGAGCTTACATCTACATGTTGAGCGTTGCGTGAGCCTTCATCAACGGGGATTTGCACTGGTGCCCCTTCATGGTTTTGCGGTGGTACACCGACACCTGAAGCAGATGCGTCGTTCTCTCCATGATCCTCAAGACCGTTGTTTTCATGTGCATTCACTGAGTTAGACATTTTCTGACATGAAATTGAAGATTCTTGGACAAGAAAGAGTGTAAAGAATAGCTTGTGTTTTTAGAAAACCAGCACTAAAACAATCACTATTATTTTTAGCCTCATGGTGGGCGCCAAACTATTTACCTTGAAAATGGTAATTACAATTATATATGATTTTATGGTTCTAAAAATATGTGATTTATTATAATACTAGTTGTTTAGGCAATAGATGCTAAGTGAGAGTCAAGAAAAATGAGATAAGAGCCAAGGGTACTAGAATTGTGCGAACCGAGCGGCTATGAGATGAGGTCTCAAGCTGGTCGAGATAGGGCCTCGAGGTCGAGCTCGATTGCTTGACAGAGGGTGATCGATGGCGGGCTAACAACTTAATGGTCCTCGAAGATGGACTCTTTATGATCCATAATAAACAATAAGTGAAGAACGATAAATGAGGTGCAATAAATCAATGAAGCAATTGTAGAGAATGTTTGAGTTAGAGAGCAGAGAATGGTGTTGTTCTTATATTGAATATAATATGTGTTACAAAATGACAAGGGTCCCCTTTATATAAGAGGGAGAATCCCAACATAGTACATATGTAATTATTACAAAGATAAACGGCTGGTACAACCATTTAATGTCACGGTATGGACTTGTACTATTTTTGCGGACTTGGTCAGCTTTAACCACGTGTCTTTTGGGAATTTCCCGCTTTTTCATGATGGTCTTCGATTTACACCGCCTCGAGGTCGAGCGTGGAGAACCCTCAACATTCTTCCTCGATGTCAAAACTCGAACTGCTTCGAGCCTTCTGAAGACGGGCGATGGAGTACCATAATGATCATAAAATTGGGCTATCTGATTTTAGCAGTATACACCTATCTATAAGTATTCTGAAACTTGATCTTGAGTCTTGCCTGGTTCTTCATGCAGACTCTAATTCTTCTGACTTTTTCCGGTCAGAGTATTTTTGACGAAATTGGGCCGTTTTTTAGTGAGAGAGAATAGAGGGGTAAATTTCACAAATGATCATATAAATATGATTTTTTTCACCAAAGTCATATAACTTTATTTTCTCAAACAAAAGTCATGTAACTATGAGTTTTTTTACTAAAGTCACATAACTATGTTTTCTCACAGAGAGAGAATGTCTAACATCTCATTGCAACCAACTATAGAAGATCCACTTCAATTTCCTCCTAAACCCCCTGACATAGGAATTCCGGAAGCCACTACTTCCCACTCCTACAAAGATAAATTAACCCAAGGGGAGATATTCACTACTGCCTCCCACATAATACCAATGGATTCATCGCCTACTCATGTCATTAAACCCCATGGGATGGATGACAATTTCCAAGCGGAAGTATCCCACAAACTGAGGAGGATCGAATAAGGATGTAACCCTTGGAAAAATTCCCTCATCATTAAACTCATGGGCAAACGACTAGTTCATCACTACCTAAAGAAGAAGACTCAAGAACTATGGAGGCTGGATGAAAACTATCCACTAATAGACCTTGGAGAAGATTATTACACTATTAAATTAGCCAAGGAGGAAAGCATGAACATAGTACTACATGGGGGTCCTTGGTTCATTAATGGTTTTTTATTATCAGTCCAGAAGTGGGTGCCTAACTTTGTGGCCATCAAAGCAAATCAAAACTATATTGCCGTGTGGTTAAGACTACCTCAACTTCCAACAGAATTCTACGATGGTATAATCCTAACAAAGATCGGGAATTACATTGGTAAACTATTAAAAGTAGATGCATGCACATCGACAACATTAAGGGGGAGATATGCCCGCTTGTGTGTGGAACTGTCACTGGAGCAACCAGTACAAAATTCCATACTGATTGGCCAACATAGGCAAGCTATACTTTATGAAAGAGAAGATTTCCTTGCAAAACATGTGGGAGACTAGGGCACTCGATCATGGTCTGCCCATATAGGGCCCCTCAAAAAAACCTAAATGGGAGTATAGAACCATTGGAAATGCCAACAATTAAAGAATACTCTACACACGAATGGAGGACAGTGTCTTTTCCCAGGAAGAGCAGGAATAAGGCAGCCAATCAAACCAAATTTAATGTTGGCCCATCGAATATCCCAGGTAAAACAGTTCCCACATTTGATGCCATGCCAGGTAAGTCCGATCCCCTTCAACCTTTAATTGATAGTAATATGAACCTGTTAAAGTATCCTATTGCAGTCTCATCAAATGCAATAACGGACCAACATGAGGACAATACTATGCTAACCATTGAACTTGGTGGCAAACCACCCAATGGAAGGAAAAGTGGCTTTACTAACCACTAACTAGAGCACAATGTTTTGGAAAATGATAATACTAAATTAATAAAAAAAACTCCCCAATTTTGCATGGCAAATCGGCAATGCATGTTACAAGTGTCCAAAACGTGGCTGTAAACTACAAAGGTAATAATCAACCAAATCTTTTGTCCCAAAACATGGAAATGAATTTACCTAAGTCTCCAACCAATGGGATAGGCCTACCCGCTATTACCCCTACTAATAATAACCCTAACTCCGTAATTAACATTACATCAACTAACAGCATAACTCCGCATCACACTGAACATGCAAAACCTAGTCTAAATCCCCAATATGTTATGCAACGCATGGAAATAGAAATTGAACAAGTGGGGAGGGTAAATCCCTGCAAGATTTGGATATAACCCTCACGCAATATTCTCCTACTCCTACATTAGTAGAGAAAATCAATACTGATCCTACTCCCCTCCCAAACGTTCTTTCTACTATAATACAATCCCACACCAACAATGCCAAGACCACCACTCACACTAAGAAGGCGATACCGTCTAATTCAACTACTCCACCTCTCCAGAAACCAAAACATGGACAACCTCCCTCCATTACCTCCTCACCACCAGCTACTGCCAGTTATTTATGCACAACCCCAGAGTCCACCCAACCATGTACCTCAGTCATGGGTGGAACTGGGACTTCAAGGACATGTAATCTCCTTCTAACTGGAGATAAACGGGCAGGAATCGATCTTAGTAATCCAAAACACGCACTACCTTGCTCAGCTAATCTCCGAAGGGATGATCCTAGCCATGAAAAACTATGTCAACCAAATGTGGATGACAAATATCCTCCAACCCCTAGATCCCTCACTAAACCAGAACCTTGTTCAAAACATGCAACAAATGTGGAATCTTCCACACCACTCAAACCAAACCCTCCCACAGAATGCTCCTCTCAACCTCCCCTTCTTTGCATCGGAGGACTTGATGTTACTTAACCCAATCTTCACACAGTGGTCTCCCCAGCACATGCACGACCAACAACAAGGTCAACAACCAACACCAATGGAAGAATAAGCCCCAGCTCCAAACATGCAAAACCAAGAAGGGGAACGGGAGGAAGAAGAGGAGGAAGACAATCTGCCTCACTTGGGGGAACCAGCAGTAGCATTTTCAAGCCTAAGTGAGGTAAAAATACTAATCTTCAAGGAGAGGCTAGAGAGGAAGTGTATTTTCAGTTGCCCAACCACTCTTTGCAAATGCTCATTGGACATCCGTCCTCCCCAAGATCCAACTGTGGGGAAACATGTAGCTATACTGGTACCCTCCATAAGGAGGAACCCCGCCACATCCTCAACAATAATCAATCAATGTATCAACCAAACAACATCATCATTTGGAATGTGAGGGGAGAAAATTGCTAATTTTAGGAGGCATTTTCGAGAGCTCATGGATACGCATAGACCCTGTATGGTAGCACTGTTGGAGACCAAAATGGAAAGTCATGTCTCTATTCTGGATGATTTTCACTTCACTGAGATGATAGAAGTCCCTGCCATTGGGCAAGCTGGGGGGTTGGTTATTCTGTGGAACCATGATGTAGTGACGGTTAATAATTTCACTAGGAATTGTCAAGCTATAAATGCGATGATAGAGGTAAAGTCTAAAAACCTTACTTGGCTATTTACCACTGTTTATGCTAGTAATAATGTTTTATATAGACAATTATTATGGGAAAATCTTCAACACACATTTGATCACTATAGTGGTCCGTGGTTAATTGGTGGTGATTTTAATGAAGTTGTAGACACGAGTGACAAATATGGAGGTAGGTACATAAATCTGAAAAGATATAAATCCCTTATAAAATGTCTAGAATAATGTAATCTAGTGGATCTAGGGTTTAAGGGAAGCAAATACACTTGGTCCAACCATCGTGGGAAGAAGGGCCTAATTATGGAAAGACTAGATAGAGTTTACTATAATGATAAATGGTTACAAGCCTATTCAAACATTACAGTGACTCATCTGCCCAAACTACACTCAGATCACAACCCTATCCTAATTAATTTTAATAATATTATTAATAGGAACCATGCCAGACCCTTTAGGCTAGAGACATTTTGGTTCTCTCACCCAGATTTCCCCAAAGTGGTGTCCAGTAGTTGGGCAAACAAGGATATAAGGGGTGGAACCGTTTCATAAAAATGTGAAAGAATGGAGAGACATAACCTTTGGTAATATTTTTGCTAGGAAAAGAAAAACCTTAAACCGTATCAAGGGTATTCAAAACTCCTCAAAATACCATAAAAGTCAATTCCTTAGAGACCTAGAGTAAAACTTATCGAGGAATATGACACTATTCTTAAGTTGGAAGAGGATTATTAGAAATTACGCTCTAGGGTTAATTGGTTCAATGATGGTGACGCTAACACTAGGTTCTTTCATATTCAAGCTACTAATTGAAGACGTAAAAAAAATATCTTGTTTTTTAAGGATAACACAGGGAAATGGATAGAGGACCAAAAATTCCTGATGAATTATGTTACTAATTACTACGAGCAAATTTTTACAACTTTCTATCACAATAAGAATTGGTCAGCCATTAAGATGGATAACACTTCCTCCTCAATAATTGATCTAACTTCCCTCGGTAGTAAGCTAAAAAATTATGAGATTCGAAGGGCAGTATTTTCATTTAAACCTACCAAGGCTCCTGACCCTGATGGGTTGCACCCCTTCTTTTCCAGAAATTCTGGCCAATCTTAGGTAATAAGGTCATAAAATTGTGCCAAAAAAATTTTGAGAGTACAATTATGCCTCATGAGTTTAACAAAACTTACTTTTGCCTAATCCCTAAATTTGAAAATGCTAATCAGTTACAAAACTTCAGAACCATAAGTCTCTGTAACACTTTGTACAAGGTTGTCACTAAAATTATTTCCAATCGAATCAGGCCTTTTCTTAAACGCCTCATTAATAATCAACAAGCTAGCTTTATAAAAGATAGGCGGGCTAGTGATAATGCCATTATTGTTCAAGAGGTGCTAACATGTTTTAACGCCCGGAAAGAAAAGCAAAACTTCATCCTAAGTCTAGATCTAGAAAATGCCTTTGATAAGTTAGAATGGTCTTACATTTACAGAACCCTCAAATGTTTTAACTTTCCTCCCAAAATATATTCCCTAATCCTTAGATGTATTTCAACTAGTAGTATCTCCATTTTATTAAATGGCAATAAAATGGAGGAATTCTATCCTACTCGTGGTATTCGCCAAGGCGACCCCATGTCTCCTTATATTTTCATCCTGTGCATGGACATGCTCTCAAAAAATACAGAGCACCAAGTGGATACTTTTAACTGGGACCCCATAGTGCTATCTAAGAAATGCCCACCCTTGTCATATTTGTTCTTTGCATACGACCTAACCCTAATGGGTCGTGCAAATACCAAAACCCTCAACACAATATGGAATAGTATGGACACCTTTTATTGTCGGCCGGGTCTTAATATAAATAAAGACAAATCAAAAATTATTGTCTCTAAGTCTTGTACCGATGCTCAAATAGCTAAGTCCATGAGCACTTTTGACATAAAGATTAGTGACCCCTTTGGTAAGTATCTAGGGGTTCCCATGCCTCACTTCCATCCTAGGCATAAAGACTATCAACCTATTATCGACAAAATACGAGCCAGAATAAATAGATGGAATGCTAAGTGGCTCAGCATGGCAGGCAGATGCACACTCATAACTTCTACTCTTAATACAATTCCCAATCACCAAATGCAACTAGCTCTCCTGCCTAATAAAACTCTAAAAGAAATTGATAAGATTCAACGAGATTTTCTATGGGGTACCACTAGTGATAAGAAAAAAATCCACCTAGTTAATCGGAACATGGTTACCAATATTACAGAAACTGGTGGTCTTGACATCAAAAAAGCTAAGTCCAAAAATCCCGATCTATTAACTAGCCTTGCTTAGAGAACTCTCACTAATCCTACATCTCTCTGGGGTCAAGTGCTTACCAGCCTTCATGGTAATAAATCGAGTGGAGTGTCTAACACTTGGAAGAGTCTTTTAAAAGGTTGAAATATTAGTAAGCAAGGAATAAGATGGCCTATTAATCAATCCTCAGACATCCATCAATGGGAGACAAATTGGATCCCTAACTACGCAAACCTTAGGCATAATATTGTAGGCCCCCTCAACTATTAAAGACATAATGGATAATAATAACTGGAACCTTAGGAAAATTTTCTTTGAACTTTCTCAAAGTATTATAGCGAACATCCATTCCTTAATGCCTACTTCTAATTCCCCAAAAAACTATGGTCTCATTTGGAGCATAAACCCTAGTGGGTTGTTTACCACGAACTCTTGTTACAAATTAATTGAACCACAATCCTCCCCTAATGCTTTATTTAATTGGCTCTGGGGAACCAAGTGCCCCGGGAAAATAAAATTCTTCTTGTGGAAATGCTACCATACATGCCTTCCTACTAGAGAATTTCTCAGTAAAATTGGTATTAATATCGACACAAACTGCCCCGTTTGCAAGGACACTAAGGAAACTATACTCCACATTTTTGGGAATGTATAAAAATTGGCAGTCATTGGGTGTGGACATCAACGCTATAGCTCATTTTGATCACTGGGTAGACTTCCTAAGAACTAGAAACCCTAGGCATAATTTTAAGCATGTCACTTGGGAAGAAGTATTCCCCTTTGCAATATGGGCAATATGGCAAACGAGAAATAATAACAATGTGAATAACACTAGCACACCCATTAATACAAAGCATATCTTCAAAAAGAGATTGGAATATGACTTCNGATGGCAGCCCCCCCCCCCTCCCCCAAAAAAAATTGGTATAAACATAATTTTGATGTTGCGTTTGACCAAAACTCACTCCCGGGGGGTGTTAGTTGAATAATTCACAACTCCAAAGGATATTGGATACTAGGCTACTATGACAAACATAACACCACATCTTCGATACAAGCTGAACTCCAAGCATTTCGGCAGGCACTTCAAGTCATCATCCATGAAAAAACATTCCCAATCGAAGTGGAAACAGATGCAACAGAGGTCATAAGATTCCTTGATGGTGATTATCCCACTTACACTGACTTAATTTATGAATGCAGGTTGTTAATGGAGAAGGCAACCAACCAAGGGGAGATCACAATGAAGCATAGCTTCAGGGAAGGAA
The DNA here is from genome assembly GCA_005239505.1 of Nicotiana paniculata. Classification (NCBI taxonomy): domain Eukaryota; kingdom Viridiplantae; phylum Streptophyta; class Magnoliopsida; order Solanales; family Solanaceae; genus Nicotiana; species Nicotiana paniculata. Next base: position 7,719 of record ML311761.1, on the reverse strand, counting down.
ACATGGTCGCTCATCTACTAGCAAGAAAAACTTTAATTTCTCCTCCTTGTAATAAATTTTGTTTCTTTAGGGTTCCACATGTCTTTGCAATGGATGTGTTTGACAAAGATCAGGATGGTTTTGTGTACTATCAAACTTCCTCGGCAAACGTATGTAGTAACTTAGCAGTACTAGGATGAATGTGCCCTAGAAGGCATTAGTATCCCCTTGAGGGAAGTATGTATGAACGATAACGATATGGGTCCGGTACCCTAGCAGACTATCCTTGTTTTTGTTTATTATTATATATATAAATATCTTATCGTTAAAAAAAAACTATGTTTTCTCACACAAAAATCATAAAACTTTTACTAAATCAAAAAAATCATAGCCATCGAAAAATAAAAAAATTCAGTAGTATTTTATTATTTTGTAATTTTTTATTTTTTGTTTTCAATCTAATAAATAATAATCGAATTAAAATAAGGATAACCCAACCCGACATGGCACATCCGACCCAATAATCATATATATAAATTAAAATGATACTAAAACTGAGTAGTACATCCTTCAAAGATGATACTTCTATCTTTTATTTTTCTTTTCAAGGTTTGTATTCAAATTGATAGCATTTTATTTCAAGTGCTCTCTAATTATTACCTTTTATTTCTTTATTTTTTTGTCAGAATCTTAGCATTCCGAAATAAGTTTTTTTAAAGAAAATAATTCACTTTTAGTAGTATGTTAACTTACATATATGGGTATTGGGTCAGGCTAGGCTGGGTCATTCCTATTTTAAGAAAAAAAATATAAAATTAACCGGTCAGCCGAAACCAATTGTATTTTCTAACCAAAATATATATAGAATGTATATGTTTATATGTATATAATACACACACACACACACACATATATATATACATATATATATATATATATATAATATTTTATCGGCTATTATGTTTAGGACGGCTAAAAATATACCATATTTCTCCTATTTTAATTGAATAATTATTTATTAGACTGAAAATATAAAATAGGAAAATACTATCGAAAAATTTATTTTTCGACCACAAAGATTTTTGTGTGAATTAGTGAAAGTTTTATAATTTTTGTGAAAACAAAGTTATATGACTTTGGTAAAAAAATATAGTTATATAATCATCTGTGAATTATCCGAGAATACAGACTGATTGATTCACTTTACGAAAATTGGAATATTGGAACTACAATTGTCCTTCCCCTCCCCTCCCCTCCCCCACCCCCACAAATAAAGTACCAAGTACCGTTTATAAGATTCTAACTCTTAAACCGAGAGTCTATCATAAACAATCTCCCTTATAAGGTCTTGTTCACACTACTCTTATCAAATTTCACTTATAAAAATATACTGAGTATGTGTTGTATTAACTGCCTCAATCAATTTCCACTATACTTGTTGACAAGAAAATGTCTAGATAGATTGTCATTAATGTGAAATAAATTATAAACTACTAAAATTGAATTTCAAGGCACGTTTCAACGGTAAGAAATAAGGTTAGTTAGGCTAGCAGGCCTAATAAACAGTTTGTCATTAAATTGAGATAAGTTTTCCCATTTTGTTCCCTTAATTAGAATATTGACTAGATAAATAAAATTTAGTCGTTTCAATTACGTTATACTTGCTATCTCCCTCAACAACAATACTACATTACAGATGTCTTCCGGAGGAATTTCATATTAAAATTGTATTCCTTGACGGTATTTATGTAATTTCAGCAAAGTAAAGCATTTTTATTGGGTGACAAAATAATTTATTTGTAGCTCGCAACTGGAAAATCTTTTGAGTTACTTGATCAATTTTTCCTTTCACGTGTGGCATAAGTCATGATCGTGTGTTTTTCTTTATCACCAAAGAGTCCAAATCTATGGTTAATTTTTCAATTGAAGTTCGATTGGTGTATCAATTTCTCAATTGGAAGTTTAGGACTCAAAATTGTTAGTTTCAAGGTTTCACATATTGATTTGATGACAATAAACCAGTATAATTATTATTGAAAGAATATTTACTTGTGGTAATCTTATTCTTGCACATGTCTATTCAAGAAAGAAGATGCTGGTAAAGATCCAAACAAATATGGGAAAGAGAATATCTTGTGATGAATTTATCAAGGAAGACTATTCTCAGATATTTAATTTGCAAGCGTCATGGAAGGTGTCACGACCCAAACATCCCTCTGAAACACACCGTGACGGCACCTAGTCTCTACGACTGGGTAAGCCTACCAAATTGCGGAAATGTCAATAATGGAAGCATAACTTAACAACTAACTGCAATAGATGCTGAGTAACCAATAACAATGTCGCTCGGCATGTACAATAACAAAAACGCTAGACGTACACAGCTTTCCCGAAACCCGGAACATCATGAGTCACAAACTACAGAAAGAAAATAGTATCTCTATACTCCAGAGTATAATAAAAAGAAATACAGGAAGTGTTTGACATGGGGAAGAATAGAGGGGGACTCCGAGGTCTGCGGACGTGGCAGATATACCTTGAAGTCTCCAAAGTTGTCTCGGCTCACTGATAATGCAGTTGATAATGAGCACCTGGATATGTACACAAAACATGTGCAAAAGAGTAGCATGAGTACACCACAATGGTACTCAGTAAGTGTCAAGCCTAACCTCGGTCGAGTAGTGACGAGGCCAGGTCAGGCCCACTGGTTAATAATAAATAAAACAGAAAATATACGGTATAATAATATACTGGAACTAAGCAAAAGGAAAAACAACAATAGTAATTCAACACAGAATAAAAAACAGCAGGGGATCTCCCGAGAAACCATCTCGTAGTCCAAAAATAAACATGCAGGGGGAAATCCCGAGGTAACGTCTCGTAGTCTCAAAAGCAAATGTGCAGGGAGAACTCCCGAGGTACTGCCTCGTAGTCTCAAAAGTAAATATGCAGGGGGATCTCCTGGGATACCGTCTCGTAGTTCCAAAGTAAATACGCAGCTCAAACGAAACGAGGATAACAGTTACAACAAGAGAACCTACAGTTTAGGCTAAGTACAAATCAAGAAAAGAAACAGAAATTCACTAAGCATGCTGCAAAGTGTTCATTTAGGCAATTAAGACATGTAGACATGTTATTCTAGACTAACAAGATAACTACACATGCTAGTATACTCAATTAAGGTGAAAACATGTAATTACTCAGTAAAAATTAGGTTTTGCAGCAAATAGCCCGTGTACGCACTTGCATACACGGCGCTCACATATTATATCAGTACCAAATCCTAAGGGTATTTTCCCACACAAGGTTAGTCAAGCAACTTACCTCGAATCAAACTCAAATCAATCTGTAATAATGAGTTTTCCTCGATTATCCGAATCCAAATGGACCAAATCTAGCAAAAATTAATTACATACCATAAAAATATCAATAAGAAACTAATTTAATCAATGAAATCTAAGCTAAAGCAAGAAATTAGGAAATCGTCCCAGAAAGCCTCCCCAGGCCCACGTCTCAGAATCGGGTAAAAGTCACAAAATATGAACACCCGTTCACTCACGAATCTAACCATATAAGAATTACTCAAATCCGACCTCAATCGGCCTTTCAAAACTCACAATTTTAGTTGAAGAGCTTCTTCCATTTTCCCAAGTTTTCAACCCCAAATCCGAAATTAAAGATGTAATTAATGATAGATTATTGGGATATAAACAAAATGAAGTGTAGAATTATTACCCAAATGATGTCTCTGAAAATCCCTAGAAATCTCGACCAAATACGAGCTCCCAAACTCAAGTTTTGATAAGAATGGCCAAACCCTCGTTTTTGAAATGATATAAGTCTGCCCAGTGATTTCTTCTTCGCGATCGCGGCCAAACCCTCGCGTTCGCGAAGCACAAGCCTTTCTTTATTTCCAGACCTTCTTCGTGAACGCGAGAACCCACTCGCAAACATGGAAGCTTACCTTGCCTGACCCTACGCGAATACGGGACCCTCATCGCGAACGCGTAGGCTAATCACCTGGAGCCCCATCTGACTGTTCCTCTATGCAAACACGAGGACCATATCGGGAACGTGTAAGCTAAAGCATCCACACCATCGCGAACGCGTGAATCATATTGTGAACGCGAAGAACAACTCATCCGGTCTCCTAGATACCTTACGCGAACGCGAGACCTCTCTCGCGAACGCGATGAAGGAAACCAACAAAATGACACCAGATTTTCAGTAATTTCCAACAAGTCCAAAACGATCCGTTAAGCATCTGAAACACACCCGAGGACTCCGGGACCTCGACCAAACATATCATCCAGTCCTAATACACCATATGAACTTAGTCGAGCCCTCAAATAATATCAAACAATGCAAAAAACACAAATCACCCTCCGATTCAAACTTAATGAACTTGAAACTTATAATTTCTACAACAGATGTCGAAACCTATCAAACCACGTTCAATTGACTCCAAATTTTGCACACCGGTCATAATCAATATTACGGAACTTTTCCAAGTTCCGGAATCAGAATCCGACCCCGATATAAAAAATTTCACTGCCGGTTAAAATCTCCAAAAATTCGACTTTCGCCATTTCAAGCCTAAATGAGCTACATGCCTCTAAAACACAATTCGGACACGCTAGTAAGTCCAAAATCACTCTCCAGAGCTAATGGAACCGATGAAAATCCATTCCGGAGTTGTCTTCACACAGTTCTGAATACGGTAAAAATCCTAAGACTTAAGCTTCTGTTTATGGACTAAGTATCCCAAAATACTCTGAAACCACAACCAACACCTCCCGGCAAGACACATAAGCAGAAAGAGATACGGGAAAAACAGTAAACAGGGGATCGGGGTTATAACTGTCAAAATGACCGGCCGGGTCGTTACATAAGGTATAATATTTAAAAGTCATATTTTAAATATTGAATGGTTTACTACAACATCAGAAGAGGACTCTATGGAAATTATGGAAGGAAAGTTTTAAATATCTTGAAAGGAAGGTTGCTAGAATTCTGGAAAATATCTATTATTTTGTGGAAGGAAGATACTACATGAAAAATATATTTCAAGGCCAAGGAAGAATACATTATCTATGGAAAGAAAATATATTATGGATATAGTACAATCTGTATTATGGAAAGAGATTATTTTTCAAGATTATTTCCAATATAATATGAAGAATATATTTTTTTATGGGAAGAAAATATATTATGGAGGTAGTACAATCTATATTATGGAAAGAGATTATTTCCCAAGATCAAGAAAGAAATACTTCCCATATAACAGGAGTTCAAAGATATTTTAAGATTTTTTCAAAAGGAAATATTTTCTATATTGAAGATCTACTACCTTATGAGAGGAACATTGGTACTACACTTGATAAATAGTACATTAGAAATTACACGATGTATCTAATTAAGGAAGAAAAATCAAAGAAGACAGTGATACTACATTGTGAATGGAAAGATACTTTTTTCTATAGTCAAAGAAGGAAACAAGAGTTATGAGTATATGGGATATTGAAGAATATACCTTTGGTGCTCAAAAAGGAAAAGAAATAAAGGAGGCTCAAGAAATAATATGATTATGATATAAAACTAGATGGCATAAATCAAGGATTTGTACAAGGAAAAGATATTGTAGACAATCAACCATGGAGATCAAGAAGCTCCTGCCCATGAATACACCAGATTCAATAAGGATAAGATCAAGGCAAAATCCTATGACAAACAAATAGTACAAACCAGTACATGGTTTCCACAATTAGCTAAACTCTCTCTATGGATAGCAATAATTGTGAAGGAAATATAAATCCCTTGGGTCATGCCCAAGAATGAGAAATGAATACGACCACAAGAAATCAGGGCACCATGCAATAATTGTGAAGTCAATCTAACCATGCACGCCAATTGTGCAAGATATCAGGGAACCAAATCAAGGAAGATTGATAGAAAATATGGATCAGCATTCAAGTACATTGGAAGCAAGAAGAACAACTATATAAAGAAGAGTTGAAGACATTCATGCGTACGCAACCTTTTGTACAATTGTCTACCTAACTGCAAGTTCTTTATTTTATTCTTAACAAGCATTGTAATTGACTTTTACTAGATCTACTGTGTACAAAAAAGAGTGAAGAGAGACAGAAAAATATAGGAAAGGCAATGTGTCCTTAGAGGTTGTGTCATTATTCGTTTCTTTGGTGAGCAAGTAAAAATCAAAGAGTCGTTGTTGGTGAGCGAGTAAAAACCAACATTTTGCGTTGTTGGTGATGGTAGGCTATAATCTCATATTTTAGTTGATTATTACATTCCAAATTACTGCACTTTAGTTGAGTTTGAGCTTTAATCGCTAGTATTTTGCACTAATTATGTGTTTTATGCCTTGTAGGAGTAATTTCAGCTATGTAGATGTTATGGAATGAATTCAAGTGAATTGGAGCTTTGAAGTCTGAGTAAAAGCCCAAAGAATTAAGCTTAGATCATGTTCATATATCAATGGATGATAAGAACGAACGAAGAATCGAGCAGGCATATTGCGCACTATCTCGTAAAATACACATAACTTTTCGCTCAGAACTCCATTTGGGCTCCGCAATATATTGTTGAACGGGGTGAAAAGAGTGAGTCAGGTGCACGGCCATGAACTGACCACGCATATGGGGAAGAATAGTGTGAAAAGTGTGTGCGCACAAATCCAAGTGCGCGACCGCGCACGTCCTGTCTGTGAAAAGTGTACTTTTTCGCGTATGAGAAGGTGCAATTGTTTGGGCCCGACCCTACTTGGTATATATACATGGAAAAATGGAATTTTTGAAAATTTTGACACATCTAAGACCTAAAGAATCTAAGGAGGAGTTGGAGAAGAAAAATCGCAAGGATTTCATCATTCAGTCCTCGCTCAAGACAAAAGTTTGGATCGTCTTATGTATTCCTTTGATTTAAACATTGTTATGATGAATTACTCCAAATCTATGGAGTAGTTCTCGTTAGGGTTTGATGGATTTGGTGTATTGGTACTTGTGGATAATTAACTCTAGTTTTTATGTATTGAATCATTTTGGATATTTTAATTGTTGCTTCTATATTCACTAGTTCATGTAATCGAGAGAGGCATAACTTGTGATATTGTTGCTTTATATTTAGTTGGTTGAAGTTATTAATTATTCTTAGTAATCGAAAGAGGCTACTTGAATTGTTGATTAAACTAGGTTAGGAGGATAATCGAAAGAGGTTTTCCTAAAGACCAATCCACTACAAATTCTTTCATATCTTCAAGTACTTAGAATTGGTTCATCTTTTGAGGTTGAGACTTAATCGAGAGAGGAGTTTCTACTAATCAACTGAACTAATAACCAAGTGAATTCGAGAGACTCACTTGAACATTAGAAGTGAATAATCTAGAGTTAAATCTCAAACATTTGTCTTGCACCTATCCTATCAACCCTATTTTCTCCCAATTGATATCTCTCTTTGCTTAATACTTGGTTTGATTGTCATTAGCCAATAGTTTAGACTCTTAGTTAATTTTAGTTTTAATTCACACAACTCCAAATTGTTGATCGTCTGAATAACAATAAGACTAGAAGCTACAAAAATATTGTTTAAATCCAATTCATGTGGATACGATATTATAGTTATTATATTCGACAAGCGAGCATATTTAAGTGTGTGTTTAGAGTGTTGATACCCAAGTTTTCTCTCATATTTTATATATATATATATATATATATATATATA
>ML311759.1:0-19838 GCA_005239505.1 Nicotiana paniculata | reverse complement strand
TTTGGTAGGGGTCAGCCCAGCAGGCCCCCATATTCAGCACCACCACCACCACCTCCTCGTGGTTCTCCATTGAGGCCTTACTTCAGTGCTATGCCAGAGGGTTCTCATCGTCCCCCAGTTATCCAGGGTTCTACTTCAGGGAAGTGGGTCGTGCCTCCAGTGAGATGTTACGAGTGCGGGGATCTCGGCCATATCAGGAGGACTTGTCCCAGGTTTTGGGGCAAGGCAGTGCAGTAGGGTTACCAGCCTATGAGTCCAGCACCAGCAGTCCGGCCACTTAGAGGTGGGGGATAGGTCGGCAGGGGTCGTCCTAGAGGTGGAGGCCGGTCGGGGGGAGGTCAAACAGCTCATGTTCACTCTGGCGGAGCTCAGTATTCCGGTGCTCCAACTAGATTGTATGCTATCCCGGCCAGATCAGATGCAGTGGCCTCAGACGTCGTGATCACAGATATTATTACAGTATGTGGTAGAGAGGCATCGGTGTTATTTGATCCAGGATCCACTTATTCCTATGTTTCGGTCTTATTTTCTCATTTTTTTGGATGTCCCTCATGAGTCCTTGGGTTCTCCTATTTATGTGTCCACTCCCGTGGGCGATTCTGTGGTTGTAGACCGGATTTTTCGATCTTGTGTGAATTTGTTTTGTGGGTTCGAGACTCGAGCGGATCTTTTATTGCTCGACATGGTTGATTTCGAGATTATTTTAGGCATGGATTGGCTATATCCTTATCATACCATGCTAGATTGCCATGCCAAGACAGTTACTTTAGCCATGCCAGAGTCGCCTAGGCTAGAGTGGAGAGGTTCCTCAGTTAGTGCAGCCAGCCGAGTTATTTTCATTCTTGAAGGCTCGACACATGGTCGAGAAGGGTCTGGCCTACCTCACTTATGTGCGGGACTCCACCGCCGAGTCTCCGACGCTTGATTCAGTGCCAGTTATTCGAGAGTTTGCTCATGTATTTCCTTCGGACTTTTCGGGCATGCCTCCAGATCGTGATATTGATTTCTACATTGATTTAGCTCTAGACACCCATCCTATATCTATTCCTCCGTACTGTATGGATCCGAAAGAGTTGAAGGAGTTGAAGGAGCAGCTTGAGGAGTTGTTAGCTAAGGGGTTCATCAGACCGAGTGTATCATCGTGGGGTGCTCCAGTCCTATTCGTGAAGAAAAAGGATGGGTCCATGCTGATGTGTATTAATTACCGCCAGTTGAACAAGGTTACCATTAAGAACAAGTATCCTTTGCCGCGCATCGATGATTTTTTTTACCAGTTGCAAGGTGACCGTCTGTTTTCTAAGATTGATTTGAGATCGTGGTATCGTCAGTTGAGGATTCGGGCTTCAGATGTTCCGAAGACTGCTTTTCGTACAAGATATGGCCATTATGAGTTCCTTGTGATGTCCATCGGCTTGACTAATGCCCCAACAGCATTCATGGACTTGATGAATAGGGTGTTCAGGCTGTATATTGATTCCTTTGTCATTGTCTTCATTGATGACATTTTGGTTTACTTACGTAGCCTGGGGGAGCACGAGCATCATTTGAGAGTCGTGCTCCAGACTTTGCGAGAAGAGAAGATATATGCTAAGTTCTCCAAGTGTGAGTTCTGGTTAGATTTCGTGGCATTCTTGAAGCATGTGGTACCCGGAGAGGGTATCAAGGTTGATCCCCAGAAGGTTGAGGCAGTTCAGAGTTGGTCGCGTCCCACTTCAACTACAGAGATCAGGAGCTTTTTGGGCCTAGCAGGCTATTATCGCCGATTTGTGGAGAGGTTCTCTTCAATTGCAGCTCCATTGACTAGATTGACTCAGAAGAATGCCCCTTTCAGATGGTCCGACAAGTGTGAGGCGATCTTTCAAAAGCTCAAGACAGCATTGACCTCCGCACCAATTCTGGTATTGCCTTCCGATTCGGAGATGTACACAGTGTATTGCGACGCTTCACGCGTTGGTTTGGGATGTGTGTTGATGCATGAAGGGAGAGTTGTTGCTTATGCTTCACGCCAGCTGAAGGTTCATGAGAAGAATTACCATGTGCACGATTTGGAGTTGGCGGCGATTGTTCATGCTCTTAATATTTGGAGGCACTACTTGTATGGGGTGTCCTGTGAGGTTTATACAGACTACCGCAGCCTGCAGCACTTGTTCAAGTAGAGGGATCTTAATTTGAGGCAGCGCAGATGTCTTGAGTTGTTGAAGGATTATGATATCACCATTCTTTATCATCCGGGCAAGGCAATGTGGTAGCAAATGCTTTGAGCAGAAAGGTAGAGAGTATGGGTAGCTTGGCTTATATTGTAGTAGAGGAGAGACCTCTAGCCTTGGACATTCAGTCCTTGCCTAATCTCCTGGTGAGATTAGACCTTTCAAAGCCTCGTCGAGTTCTTGCACATGTAATTGCTCAGTCTTCATTATTGAGGGAGATTAAGGCTCGGTAGTATGATGATCTGTGTTTGGCAGAGCTACGGGAGATAGTGGTTCAGGGTAGGGCCAAGGAGGTTACTATTGGCGAGGATGGTGTTCTGAGACTTCAGGGCCGCTTATGTGTTTCTAATGTTGATGGCATGAGGGAGAAGATTCTAGAGGAGGCACACAGTTCTCGGTATTCTGTTCATCCTGGTGCTACGAAGATGTATCGTGATTTGAAACAACATTACTGGTGGAGGCGGATGAAAAAGGACATTGTGGAGTATGTGGCTAGGTGTCTTAATTGCCAGCAGGTGAAGTATGACCACCAGAGGCCAGGAGGCCTACTTCAGCAGATGCCCATTCCTGAGTGGAAATGGGAGCGGATCACAATGGACTTCGTGGTTGGGTTGCCTCGGACTTTGCGGAAGGTTGACGCGGTTTGGGTCATTGTGGATAGATTGACCAAATCGGCGCATTTCATTCCAGTGGCTACTACATATACTTCTGAGAGGTTGGTACAGATACCTTCAGGAGATAGTCCGGTTGCACGGTGTGCCGGTGTCCATTATATCAGATCGAGGTCCTCAGCTCACCTCGCACTTCTAGAGAGCATTGCATAGTGAGATGGGTACCCAGATAGACCTTAGCACAGCATTTCACCCTCAGACTGATGGCCAGTCAGAGCATACAGTTCAGATATTGGAGGACATGCTCAGGGCATGTGTGATTGACTTCGGAGGTCAGTTGGACCAGTTCTTGTCTTTGGCTGAGTTTTCTTACAATAATAGTTATCAGTCCAGCATTTAGATGGCACCATTTGAGGCTTTGTATGATCGGCGATGTCATTCTCCTATCGGGTGGTTTGAGCCTGGCGAGGCTAAGTTATTTGGCACCGACCTGGTGAGGGATGCTTTGGAGAAAGTGAAGTTGATTCAGGAGAGGCTCCGCACAGCACAGTCCAGACAGAAGAGTTACGTGGATCAGAGGGCGTGTGATGTATCATTTATGGAGGGAGACAAGTTTCTATTGAAAGTCTCGCCTATGAAGGGTATTATGAGGTTTGGGAAGAAGGGGAATCTAAGACCGAGGTTTATAGGTCTCTTCGAGGTGTTGAGGTGAGTTGGGGAGGTTGCTTATGAGCTGACCTTACCTCCCGGTTTATCAGAAGTTCATCCAGCTTTTCATGTATCCATGCTCCGGAGGTACCACGCCGACTTCTCTCACGTGGTTGATTTCAACACAATTAAGTTGGATGAGAGGTTGGGCTACGAGGAGGATCCAGTTGCTATAATTGATAGACAGGATCTCCAATTGAGGTCCAAGAGAGTTTCTGCAGTGAAGGTCCAATGAAGGGGCCAGCCAGCCGAGGAAGCGACCTGAGAGTCTGAGGACGACATACGGAGCAGATATCAACACTTATTCATCACCTCAGGTATGATTCTAGACCCGTTCGAGGACGAACATTTGTTTAAGAGGTGGAGAATGTAACGACCCGACCGGTCGTTTTGCGTTATCGGACCTCGTTCCCTTAAATGAAACTTCCCATAGCGGCTTATTGTGATTTATGACTTGCGGGGGCGGGTGGTCCGGGATTCAGAAGTGTTTAGAGCAATATTGGAACACTTGGTTCCTTCAGATTGGCCTTTAAGGCCAAGTTTGACTTCGGTCAACATTTTGGGTAAACGACCTCGGAATCGAGTTTCAACGATTTCGGTAGCTTCGTATGATGATTCCGGACCTGGGCGTATGTTCGGAATGGTTTTCTGATGACCCGGGAGCATTTCGGCGCCCAGTATTGAAATAAGAAGTTCCTTAAGTTCCTATTGTGTTTTGGGGCGTGTTTTTGTATTATCAAGGTCCGAATGGAATTCTGAGACCGGTAATAGTTTCGTTATGTCATTTATGACTTGCCTGCAAGATTTGGTGTCGTTATGTCATTTATGACTTGCCTGCAAGATTTGGTGTCATTCTGAGTAGTATATGTCGGTTCGGCGCGTTGTTAGCGAAGTCAAGAAAACATAAAATTCCTAAGTTTGGTTCTAGGGGTTTTGAGGTGTGATTTCGAGTTTTACTGTTGTTTTAGGTGTTCCGAAGGCTCGAGCAAGTCCGTATTACAATTTGGGACTTGTTGGTATAGTTGGACAGGGGCTCGGGTGGGCCCAGGTGCCTCCCGGACACCACACGAGGCCAAAAACCAACTGAAATAGCTGCTGGTGCACTTGTTCTGGTGTTGACTGCAGGTGCAATTGCCCAGTCGCAGATGCGGGACCGCTCCTGCGGTCCCAGCCTCGCAGGTGCGACCCCCAGCGGGCAGCCCATTTCTCGTAGGTGCGGACAAAGTTCCACAAGAGCGGAGATGCAGGTTCGGTCTCCTCTCCGCAGGTGCGAGCCCAGACCTCCTCGTCCATTTCCGCAGGTGCAAGACTGCAGGTGTAGTCCTCAAGCCATAGGTGCGGAAACACTGTCAGACAGTGTGTTTCTTAAATACGGGATTCTTCATTGTTTTCTTCACTCTTTCCTCCATTAAACACTTTGAGAGCTTGGGAAAAGGACTCCACAACCCAACCCCTAGAAGGTAAGTAAATTTCATCTCAAGACTTATTAATGCATGAATTCCTAGTTGAATTTAATCACCTAATTAGTGAAAAATCAAGAATTGAGTAGTAACCTAGGGCTTTTGATAATTGAGAATTTACCCGTGAATTAGCTACGAAATCAAGTAAAAATCGTATATTAGTGATCTTTAGGCTATGGGTGAGTGTTTCCTTCGAGAATTTTTGGAATCCGAGCATGCGGGCCCGGGGTTGGATTTTAGAATTTCTTCAAGAATGGTGAATTTACTAAATGATTAGGAGAATTTCCATACTTTGAGCATAAATTAATGTATTTGTATAACATTTGGCTAGTTTCAAGTCCTCGGTTGTAGAGTTCGGAGTTTCGGGCGCGTTCTTGGTCCGGGCAGTAAATTCGACACGAGGTGGGTCTCCTTTCTAACCTTGTAAGAGGGAATTGTCCTCATAGGTGATTATAAATGGTGGTTTTGTCGTTATTTGTGGTGGCTGCGCACGCGCGAAGTGACAAGAGTCTGTGCGTAGCTACTATTATGCCTTGTTGGGTAGTTTAAGACTCACAAACATGCTTTATGTGTTGTATCTGTGATCTTGTATATGGATTAAGTAGTATAATATCCTCGAATCTCACATGTGAAGGCCTAAGGGGTTATGCTTGAAGTTGATATTTCTAGAATTCTCACACTGTTAGTATGTTCCCTGCTAAATTATCTGGAAATCTCCTGCTAATCATGATTTTATATGGGAACCCGAGTCGCATGGATGATTCACGAGAGGGGTAGCCCTAATATTATATTAAACCGAGTCGCAGGTATGATTCACGAGCGGGGGTGGTTTTGGTATTATATTAACCGTGTCGCATGTTCGATTCACGAGCGGGGCAGATAGATGCATCTATGGTTCGGGCCGTTCGATCCTCGGCAGTGCACATTTACTTTTCACGCCGTAATAACCGTACGTTCATAGCCTGTTATATGTTTGGTAATTTGTGAGAAGCTCTGTAATCGTAACTGTTGATTTTGTGAAAAGAGATAAGGTTAAATAGCTTGTATGCCATGGAAAAGGATGGCGCGAGGGTACTAGAGATTGTTATTTGATGCTCATTTCCTTATTATTGTTCATTACTGCTATTATTGGTTAGCATGTACTTATTCCACATTGTCTGACCCTAGTAAGTATCACGTCGACCTCTCGTCACTACTTCTTCGAGGTTAGGCGGGATACTCACTGGGTACATATTTGTTTATGTACTCATACTACGCTTTTGTACTTAATTGTACAGGTTTTGAGGTTGGTGCATCTGGTTATATGACCGGAGCTTGACCCTGGGGGTATATTCTGGACCTGACTCCACGGTGAGCTGCCTCCCTTGGCGATTCTCAGCAACACTATGGAGTTATCTTTTGTTTATTTCTGTCTACTTCTTTCAGACAGTAGAACAGTTTGTATCATCTTTTGTATATTCTACTAGTTCGCTTGTAGACTTGTGACACTAGTTCCTGGCACACACATAGTAGACTCTATATTTTGGGACTGTATATATTGGTTCATGATCCTTGTGGCTGTGTTTACTTAAGTTGGTTAATTTATTCGCTTTTACTTAAATGATCTAAGCTTAAAATTTGGTAAGTGTGCGGTTGATATGTCAAATAAGGATAATCTCACTAGTAAACAATTGTTGGCTTGCCTGACTCTGGTGTTGGGAGCCATCACGACCTGTGTTGGGATTTTGGGTCGTGACAGAAGTAAGGATCTCTAGTTATGTTATGTTGGAAGGTTTGTATGGAGCGGGGTGACGTGGGATCTACCCCGATATGTTCATGGTAAGGTTACACCATGATTTGATAGCTTTGGAACGACTCATGACACGTTCGAGGACGAACATATGTTTAAGTGGGGAGGATGTAATGACCCGGCTGGCTGTTTTGAGCATTTGCACTTTGCTCGATAGTTTGAGGGAACGAGTATCTCCGAATGATGTATTATGACTTGTGTGAATCGTCGGTTTCGATTTTCAAGTTATTCGGAATCGATTTGGAAGAATGAATTTCAAGATTGAAACTTTAAGTCGAAAGATTAATATGAATACAAGTCAACACATTAGGCTACTTTAATTTGTAAGCAAATAGAAAAACCAAACATCCAAATCACAATAAGGTATCCCAACTTTTGCGAGGTAGGTTTCCTTCTTTAATGAATCCGCTAAATAAGATATATATTTATCATTTCCAATAACTTACGCCTTTCTCGCTAATTTTTGTTTTATGACTAATCACATACCAATTTTTTTATATTTATTTAATTTTTAAAATTATGTGTACTCATTGAGATACACAGAGACTATCTCTCTCTCTCTCTCTCTCTCTCTCTCTATATATATATATATATATATATATATATATATATATATATATATCCATCNNTATATATATATATATATATATATATATATATATATATATATATCCTTCCAAAATTAAATTTTATCTTCAGAAGAATAATTCCATATAGGATAAAATAGTAATCTTAAGCACTTCATCTAATAATTAGGACTCTAAATCAACTCAAACTCTGTCAAAGCAACAATCATATGTCAAATTTGTAAAGGACTCTAACTTAAAGATTCATGTTATTATATGACTTACGTCTCATACATGGAAACAAGAACTTTGTCAACTTTGTACAACTTATATATGTTACTTTAAATAAATCATTCCCATGGCTAGATTTTATTTTTCTTCGTTGTATGGGTTTTCTCTCAAACATTATTCTACGTATCTATTTCAATAGCATTCAAGCTTTGGAAATTTCATATCGTCAACTATGTTTGAGCTCATCGGACAAATCAAATACTCCTACATAATCATAGAACTAAACGTATAGTTCATATAAAAAGGATATAAAAATTTGATGATTAGTAGATGTTAATATATTGTGCAGTTGTTTCGTATTATGTATCCATTAAATTCCTCTTTGATTATGCTGAACTTTATGTATACTTATGAAAGCTTCTATATGACTTTTCTTTTTTATGGCTCTTGAGGGTAAATAGGTTATTTTACCAAATTTCTAACGAAAAATCGGGAGCTTTAAGAAATAAGGTCTAAAAGCAACGGGCATAAGAAATAGTGCAAGACCAATTTAAAGTAATAAAGGGTCCCATAGTGAATGCAATAAGTCAGGAATTTCTTTTTGTTTGAACTCTTATGAAAGAATGAATAGAACGAATTAGAGTGAAAATTTGATTTTTGAAAGGAGAGAAGACATTGCCAGAAAACTTTAAAATGGATATATCGGAGTGGCAAAACATAGTCCCTAAAATTGTGAATGCACCGACGATGGTGATAAATCTCAAAGGTGCCGGAATAATCAGATAGACGACGGTGCCTGGGATAAGGAACTCTTTTAAGAAAAAAAAATCTACAAAATTAATTAATAAAAGAGTTTATGAGGGAGGATAAATTAGTCTTTTCACACTTTTAAAATTAAGAACAAGTAGGTTAAAAATATTCAAATAATTATAGGTTGCATGTAACTTATTTTTGGAGGGGCAAGCAATGACCATTTACATTTTGAATTCAAATATTAGTTTACTAAAAATGCTAATTGATTATATACATTAGTTAGTATCCACTTTATTACCCTAATAAGTGTTACTAAGACTTAACTATCTTTTGCACAAACTATGTTGATACTTGACGTGTATTTACCTTGAAGATGGTAACAATTATATTTGATTTGTGGTTCTAAAAATATGTGATATATTTTAACACTAGTTGATTATTAGGAAGTAATAAGTGCAAGTAAAGAAAATGAGATAAGCAAACCAATAGTTGTCACAAGATTGGGGCCTCGAGCTCAATGAAACGGGGGGCCTCGAGGTCGGAGAATAACAATAAATGAAGATAATAAATGAAGAACACTAACTAAGGAGCAATAAATCTAAGAGACAGTGTTGAACACGAAAAAAAAAGCAGAGAATGTTCTATTGCAGTGAATATATTATGTGTTACAAGAATGATTGGGGTCCCCTTTATATAGGAGGGATGAATCCCAACATAGTACATGTCTAATTAATGCAGAGAAATACTATTGGTACAACAACATAACGGCCTTGTACGGACCTGTACTATTTTACAGACCTTATCAGCTCTAACCACGTGTTCTTGGGAAATTCTCGCCTTTCTATGACGGTCACCGATTTTATACTGCCTTGGGATAGGCCGTGGCGGGCCTTCGATATACTCTCTCGAGGTATGCACTCCGAGGTCGAACTTCGGACCATATCTCGAGCCTCTCGAGATCGGATTTGAAATTCCATTGAGGCCTTTAAAATCAGACTTACCCGATTTTACCCGTATACAGATAGTCCCCGCGTTTCTTAGAGTGAAATAATAAGAAACGATTTGAATTCTTGGCTCTTCGATATTCCCTCGTGACGTCATCCATGTGAGTTCACGCCAGCGTGGTTTTCGAAAAGCCCATGAACCGCTTTTACCACCTTTTCAACTCCTCCAATACGCTTAGAGGACCCCTATAAATATTTCAATCCTTCATCTTTCATACTTTTACCCTTTAAAACATTTTCAAACCCTCATTAACAATTTTCTTCTTTCACCCCTTCTTTGCACTTATTTCTTCGTTGGTTTCTTCTCCTCATTCTAAAACTTCTCTATAGCCATGGCCAGAACTTTTAAAATAGACCCTCAAAAATAAAAAGCCCTCTTTTCTTCACACTCGTCTAAGAGCAAAACAGCAGTACCCCCTCGTGTTGAGGAGTGCATCCCCGGGCCCTGTGAAACGTCATCTGATTTTAAGGTTGAATAGCCTTCTTTGGTAGCGGGCCGATGCGAGCCCATGTCTCGATATGTCAATCTGGTAACCGATATCGAAAAGGTGAAGGTCGACTGTTGTTGGGGGAAGGCGGTGCAAGTGGAGATTCCTTCACCTGGAGAAGAATTAACTACCTATACACGTATCCCTTCACCTTAGGTCCTGTGGACCCTTCTTCGCCACCAATAGACCCGGTGATTCTCGATTTTTACTGACAATATCAAATGACGCTCTTCCAGATCTATCCTTCTTTCTGGCGAATCGTCTATCTATTCAGATATTTCTCGAACAAGGTCGAGGGGATGCCTTTCACCCTTGACCACCTGATTAGACTGTATAGCCCTCGTCTATATCGAGGTGGACTAATTAAACTACAGCGTCGATCCTCAAAGACATTCTTTGCTAGCATCAGCGAAGACAAGGACAGAGGGTGGATGAGCCGCTTCGTTTGAGTCAGGACCTCGAACCTGATCCATGTCGAGAAGATGTCGTTCCCTGAGAAATGGAATATGAGTCGTGAGTGTCAATTTATCGAATATGCTTTTTTAATTGGATGTTTTCGTTTCCCTTTTGAATTTGTTCTCTTCTGATGATGCAGCCGTTGAGTGGTACCCTGGTGCGGTCAAGGACCTCCCGAGCTGGGTACAACAATTAAATTCCATCTCCCCATATGCAAATCGCATTTGGCGTGACTTGGCCAAAACCCGATGGGAGGCCGAAAATCATGGTAAGTTTCTATCACTGTCGTATATGTACTCCTTAGTAAAAGATTTCTTGGTGGTATATTTAATCTTTTGTGCTTATGCATGCCTTGGTGAAGCCGTTTCAATGAGGCCGCCTCCACCTGGCGAAGTGGAGACCTAAAAGCCCGCCAAAGATAAGAAAAGAAAAAAAGAAGATGTCGCGGAGTCCCCGAAACCAAAAAGAGTCAAAGCTCGAAAATCTAGGGCCGATACAACGGTCTTAACTTCGGCAGCTGTTGAGAGTCTTCGTGCTGAAGACAAAGATGATGAAAATTTCCCACTGGTACTTAGGGGAAAGTGAGGCGTTGATTCTTCGAAGGTTGCCGAGCCAGAGACTGCTGAGGAGGCACTCGAGGAGGGATTGGGTGAGGTCCCCAAACCGATCATCGGCCAGGATACATATTGTGTCGATGAGCACTGGGTTGTCGAATTCGGGGGACCCAGATCTAAAAGTCTTCGAGAGAAGGCCCCGATTGGGGTTGCTAACATAGGTGATCCTCTTCCAGGCCTGTCGTTCTCCTCCGGATAAATACGGAATGCTAAAAATAGGGGAAATCCCAATGCGGGGGGGCATCCCAGGGAGAGAATGATATATTTGAAGATTAATTTGCCGGTATCGAGGAGGATCCTGACCTCGATGCCCAATTCATTCTCGAGGAGGATGAGAAACTCCAGAAACATGTAACAACACTTGTGCTTTTGATTTTTGATTCTTGTTTTTATAATCTCTTTCCTTTGTGTTATAGGTTGTGATGTTTTACGCCCGGGCTTTCTCCAAGTTACGAGCCGACCTAACTCATTGTGAGGAGGATCTTGGGAAGCTCGTGTTAGAGTCAAATGAGCTCAAAACTCCATATGCCCGGAGGGAAGAGGAACTGAATAACCTTCGAGCGGGCTCGGAGAAAGTGCTCCAGGAGCGGGCCAACTTCATCGAACAGGTAGCTTAACCTTACGGGGTTTTCTTTCCATTTTCATAACTCAGCGTTCAACCATTTGACTTGGTTTTTTCAGATCAAGCAGAAGGATGACCTAGCGGGGCAATTTCGGGAAGTGATTGTGACCAAAGATGCTGATATCCTCGACCTGAAGCAGAACATGGATAGCATGTCCTCTGAAATGGACGCTCTTCGAGAGAAGAAAACCTCGGCCCAGCATCTTCTTCAGGCTGCAAAAGAAGAGGGCCACAAATATAAATTGCTTCATGCTGAATCGGCCACCGCATTATTCGCAGCCAAGTCTGAGGCCGACGCACTTATATCCTCATACCGAGAAGATGCTGCAGCCTCAAATGCTCGAGCCAAGAGGATATCTGAATAGGACGAGCTCAAGCTGACCCGGCGCTCTAAGGGCATGCTCGATTAGAATTCGAAGGCAGGCATTCGAGGAAGTGCATGCCAAGGGTTTCGATCTCTCTACCAAAATCGAGGAAGCGAAGGCCTTAGAAGAAGAGTCGGCAGCATTGATTACTTCCAATGAGGGCTCTGCTAGTGGCTCGGAGAGTAGTGAAGATGAAGACTAGGCCCTTTTTCGTTCTTTTTATGTCTTCTTATTTTGGGTAAGGGCTCCATGTGAGGGATTTGTAAATGCATTCTTTGTAAATGCACTCGTGTAAATATGCCTTTTGGAATACAAAGAATCTTCTTGTTTTTCTTTTACTTTGTATTGGTGTCCTCGATGTTCCGCTTTTATGTGTTTATTTCAAAGGTCGGGTTCGAACTTAATTTCATACTTTCGAGCTTGGCCTTAGTGTAATAGAGACCCTTAAAATCGGGCTTCTCTGATTTCAATCACATACCTACCTGAGAAAGGATTGATAAGAAAACAATTTGGATTCTCAGCCCCTCGAGGCATCGTGCAGTGATGTCATTCTTATGACGTGACCGCGAAATGACCAAAGTGGGTCGCCGGTTCGTTTCCCCAAAAGTCATAACTGCTTCGTCAGAGCTGGTCAGCTATCAATATTAATGAATAGTCGTTGCTTTCCTCTTATATATACTTTCTTTCCCTTTCATTAAGATTTTTACTGCTTTGTGCGACCATCTTCTTCTGTAGAGTTCCTTTTTTCCACCATTTCCGTCGTATCAGTTTAAAGCTTTCACCGGCATTTTCATCTCCCCTTTATTGTTTTGAAGAGATCATGGATACCATATCCAAATCCATTCATCAAAATGACGAAAGCCCCACCTCTACTTGCCGCCCGGCCGGTGGTACACCACCGGCGCTTAGCGAACCAACCTCGAACTGCTTTGCCGTGAAAAAATATTTCACGTTGGAGAAACCCCCCAATGTCCCTGGCCATCAAGAACACGCCTCGAGGTACATTCGGTCAATCGAGGAGAGGCACCTCGAAGCTGTAAGGAGAGACTATGGATGGGGAAAAAAGGTAGTACTGCAGATACCCTCTCGGGAAGAGGATATTATGGCCCATGTAGAGAGGTTTTTGAACGTGTATACATACCCCTTTATGTTGGGTCCCCTTGACCGACTTGTGCTCGAGTTCAGTCAAAATATCGAGTTACTTTGTCTCGGATCCATACGTTTTTCTGGCAGATCGTACTGATGATGAGATTCTTTACCGGAAAGGCCGAGCTCGAGTTTACTCTTAGCTACCTTATTAGGATGCATCGATCTCTAAATTTTTGAGGTCTAATTAAACTATGACGCGATCCACCAAGCCCTTCTTCACCCGAGATGACGAGGACAAGGATCAAGGGTGGATGAGTCGGTTCATTCTAGTAAGGACCGTCGATATCATTCTTGCGGAGTTCCTGTCGTTCCCCGAGGAATGGAATTTCAAAGGTAAGTAATATGCTGTACTTTATTACTTTTAATCTCAATTTTTCCAGATTTCAGAAGAACGCTCCTTTTCCCCTTCCACAGCGGTCCCGTGGATGCCAGAAGCGACCCTCGATCTCGCGGACTGGGTTCACAAATTAGCGGACTCTTCGGCCTACGACAAACGCAAGTGGCGAGATTTGTCGAAGGGAAAATGGGATGCTATGTAGTTCTTATTTTTAGGAAAGATTTTCTTTATGTACATTATTTTTTCTGCGGCAGGCATGGGTGATTTCTCTGAGATGAGACCGTCCCGTCTCGGGGAGGAGGAAGATCCTTCGACTTCAGAGCCAAAGAAGGAGAATAAAAGGAAAGAATCCTCCAGCAATGAGGATATTGATAGCTGATTACATTGAAAATGGTAATTACAATTATATTTGATTATGTGATTCTAAAAATATGTGATTTATTTAATACAGGTTGTTTAGGAAATAGATGCTAAGCATGAAGTGAGAAAAATGAAATAAGTGCGAAAAGAACTAGATTAAGCAAACCAGGCTCCAAAGAGGCCAGTCTCGAGGGTGGTCGGGCAGGCCTCGAGGTCGAGCTCGAGAAGCTTGGCTAAGGGCTATCGACGATAGTATAACAGTATTGAAGGCCTTAAGGTTGGCCTATTTATGATCAATAATAAGCAATAAATGAAGAATAACTCAAGAACACAATAAATGAGAAGCAATAATTTAATGAGACAATTGAAGAGAATATTTTTAGAGAGCAGAGGATGTTCTTGTTCTTGTATTGAATATCATGTATCTTTACAAAGTGAAAAGGGTCCCCTTTATATATGGAGGGTTCCCAACATAGTACATGTATAATTAATGCGAAGAGAGATGGCTAGTACAACCATTTAATGCCACGGTACGGGATTGTACTATTTTGTGTACTTTGTCAGCTTTGACCACGTGCCTTTTGGGAGTTTCCGCCTTTTCATGTCGACCCTTGATTTGTATTACCTCTGGGTTGAGGACCCTCATCGTTCCCCTTGACGTGCCCCTCAATGCCAAGCTCGGGCCTTCGAACCTTTGTCTTCACCGAAGTGACCGTAAAGTCGGGCTCTCCGATTTTAACCGTGTACAGATAGTCCCCGCATTTCTTAAAATGAAGAGATAAGAAATGGTTTTGACCTTCCGCCCCTTCGACACTCCTATTATGACGTCAGTCCCTTCAGAGCATTAAATGAGGTGACGCAAAAAGCTATGCAGGGGTCGCTGCCAACAAATTCTCGGGGGGCGCATGAACCATCACAGGTTCGATTTTCCCACTTCAACCTCATCCAAAGGACCCCTATAAATACTACAACACTTGCCTTTCATAGTTTCACATCTTCTTCTTCAAACCATCAGATTGCATCTAAGGGTTCTCTCTTCTTATCTTCTGCCTGCTCACGTTTTTCCCATCTTCTCACTACAAACTCGATAGCCACCATGGAAAAGACCTCCAAACGGTTCCACAAAAGGAGAGGGATTCTACTACATCACGCCCGTCTAAGGGAAAATCAAAAACCCCTCCTACCATTGAACAATGCATTCCTGGCCCTTTTGACACCATTTCTAACTTTTCAATAGAAAAATCCCCTTCTACACCGGGCCGATGTGAGCCCATGTCCCGATATATTAGTGTAATACCATATGTTTGAGAGGGTGAAACTTGACTGCCACTGGGGGAAGGCAGACCGAGTAGATATCCCATGGCCGACGAAAGCATAGTCACGCACAAGCCTGGCTTCCTTAGCGTCTATACATACCCCTTCACCTTAGGCCCCGTCGATTCTTCTTTCCCACCGGTTGATCCGGTGATTCTTGATTTTTGTCGCCAATACCGAGTGACACTCGGTCAAATCTATCCTTCTTTTTGGAGGATTGTTTACATGTTTCATCATATTACCAACATGGTCGAGGGAATGACCTTCACCCTCGACCATTTGATCAGATTATATAGCCCTCGACTTTTCCATGGGGGCCTTATTAATTTACACCGTCGATGCACCAAGGCGTTCCCTCGCCTGCATCGACGAGGATAGGGACGGGAGGTGGATGAGCCGATTCATCAGAATCAGAACCTCCGATATCATCCATGCTAACAGAATGTCATTCCCGGAAGAGTGGAACATGAAACGTAAGTACCTTCGACTCGAGCGTGCTTTCGTTGTCCCCTTCTCTTTTCACTGATTTTCTTTTAATTGTGCAGCCACTGTTTGGTTTCCCGGTGCGGTTCATACCTTCCGGGTTGGATCAAACAATTAGACTATATGGCGTGAGCTGGTCAAAACACGATGGCAGGCCAAGAACCACGATACGTTCCTGTTGTTACCGCTTTCATATTCTTGTGAGAATTTTTGTTGATGATGCTTTTTGACATAATATACTTATGTAGGCCTTGGTGAAAGCGTGCTGATGAGACTGCCTCCACCTGGTGAGAAAGCGGCCTTGGAGGCCGCAAAAGATAAGAAAAGGAAAAAAGAGGTCGCGGAAGGGTCTCCAAAATCCAAAAAGGCAAAGGCTTAGAATCCTAAAACTGATGGCACGATCATATCTTCGACGGCTGCTAAGATTCTGTAGGCCGGGGAAGAATGTGACGATGCCTGCCCTTTGGTACAAAAGGCACGATGAAGTGCTGATGCTTTGAGAGCCGCTGGGCTCTGGTCTGTTGAGCTAGAGGCGATCGATGCGGACCCCCCGTGCATAGAGGAGACCCTCGAGGACGGTTTGGGCGCAGTCCCCGAGACGCTCATTGGACATATCACAGTCTGTGGTGAGAAGCTCGGGGGGCTTACTACTGGAGCTTTCTGAGATGGGGAAGAAACCTCGATGGAGGCCGACATCGCTAGTGGATTTCATTCGGGCCCGTCATTCTCTCCAGGGGAGATACGGGATGCTCAAGTTTGGGGTGTCCTTGGTCCATAGACCTCTCGTGGAGAGGACGATGCATTCAGAGACTACTTCGAGGGGGTAGATGAGGAAACCGGTGTTGATTCCCCAGTTGCCCTCGAGGAAGCTGAGAGTCTCCAAAAGCATGTGACATTTGAGAACAATATACCCATTTTCTAATCTTCTATTCTCGTTTTTTGATTTTCCTTCTCTGTGTTGCAGGTCAAGAGGCTATATGACCAGGCCTTCTCCAAATTTCAAGACGAGTTGACTCATCGCGGAGAGGAGCTTGAGAAGCTTATGATGAGGTCGGTCAAACTCGAGGCTTTGTGCACTCGAAGGGAGGAGGAACTGACCAACCTTCGGGCAAGCTTGGAGAGAGTACTTCGGGAGAGGTCCGATTTCCCCGAGAAGGTATGCTAGTATCCACATTCTCACCTTTTAGCTATAATGTTTTGGTGCTGACTGACTTACTTTCTACTTCTCAGATGACGCAGAAGGATGCCCTGGTGGAGGGGTTTCGAGGAGAGGTTGTGGCCAAGGACGTCGAAGTCATGGAACTGGCTCGGCTGAACGATGTCACGGCTTCGGAGAGGGAGGTGCTTCGGGGGAAGCTATCCTCGGCCCAAGATTTTCTCTGAGGTGCTCAAGAGGAGGCTGATGCACTATCTGCGGCCAAGGCCGAGGCCAGTGAATATGTATCCTCGTACAAGAGGGATGTCACTGCTGCAAACGCCTAAGCAAGGGAGATATGTGAGAAGGCTGAGCTAAAGTTGTCTCAGGCGGTTGCCTATGCTCGTGCACAAGCCAAGAGGCAAGCCCTCGAGGAAGTGAGTGCTACAGGTGTCAATCTCTCTACCGATATTGAAGAGGCCCGAGCCTGGAGGAGGATTTGACAACGCCGAGTACATCAGACGAGGACTCTAAAAGCGGATCAGATAGCGGTGGAGACATAGAATAGTTTTTCCTTTCTTATGTGGGATCCTTCAGGGGAATTTTTGTAAAGAACACTTTGTAAATATATTGTTTTTGGAAATATAACATTTTACATCATATTTTGCGTAAACTTAGTTCTGTGACTTTTCCCCCTCAATATGACTTTTATGCTTTGATACTTTGATTCGTCGGAACTCGTACTTGCAATAGTAAATTTTCTCGAGATCGGGCACCTTCTCGAGGCTAGGTCGGCTTGCAAGCTTCGATTCCTCGAATCTCCTACGACGGTACTATTCACGCGATGTGATCGTGAAGTGACCGAGGTGGCCCCACCGGTACACTTCCCAAATGCCATGACGACCTATCAAAAATTGAATGGCCTTTTAGGCAGTTGGTTGGCCACCTTTCCTTCTATAAATGTTCTTGCTTCTCCTTCATTCTAACTCTAGCATTTTTGCGAAAAACCCTCAGCTTTTCTTTCATCTTTCTAATTCCTTTTCCTATCTTTGCGAAAGCGAGTTCCGCTCCTCCCTTTTTATCTCTGATTTGAGTAACTATGGCTGCTATTCCCGAATCCGTTCACCAAGAAGAGGGAAATTTTTCCACTACCCCTAGTCTGGCCAGTGGCATACCGCCGGCATATGACGAGATAACCTCGTATTTTTTTGCTATAAAAAAGGACTTTCCAGTAGAGAAACCCTACGATTACCCCAGCCATCGAGAGCATGCCTCGAGGTTCGTTTGATCGATCGAGGAAGACCACCTCGAAGCCGTGAGGAGAGAATGCGGCTGGGGGGAAAATGTGGTGCTGCATATACCATCTCGAGATGAAAACATCATGACCTTCGTAGAGGGATTCTTGATCGTGTACACGTACCCGTTTACATTGGGCCCCCTCGACTGACTTGTGCTCGAGTTTTGTAAAAGGTACCGAGTCACCTTACCGCAGATTCATCCATCCTTTTGGCGGATAGTGCTGATGATGAGGTATTTCACTAAAAGGACATAGCTTGATTTTACCCTTAGCCACCTCATTAGGTTATACCGGCCTCAGCACTGTCGAGGCCTGATTGCGCTGCGACGTTGGTCCACGAGACCTTTTATTGCCAGCGATGATAAGGACCAAAATGGGGGATGGATGAGTTATTTTATTCGGGTGAGGATCGTCGACGTCATTCTAGTGAAGTTCCTGCCTATTCCCGAGAAATGGAACTTCAAACGAAAGCACCATGTTGTGCCTTAGTGTCTCTTATTCTTATTAACGTATAAGGGTGTTTCTTTTTCTCTTTTTCAGCGGTCCCGTGGATGCTCAGGGAGGTCCCCGATCTTGTGGACTAGACTTGAAAGTTGGCAGCTTCCTTGACATATGACAAGTGCAAGTGGCGTGACCTCTCGAGGGGGATATGGGAGGAAAAACACCACGGTATGAGTCGTGTGGTATCCCTTTTGATGAATGTTTCCTTTCGTGTGTACTAACTCTGATGTCACAGGTGTTGGTGGCTTTTCCGGAATGAGGTTGTGTCCCTTCGAGGAGAGTGAATGACCGAGGGACAACAACAGTCGAAAAAGATCCTCTATGGATGAGGACATTCTTGATGAGGCGGGGCCTTCTCGTAGGCACAAAGGAGACGTCATTGCTGAGGAGAGCTTCATATACGTTGGCCATTCTGCAGACGTTGGCTCCCCTTGTGAGGATGACTCTTTGTCTACAGCTCGGGCCGAGGGCCCTTCTGAGTTTGCCGGCTCTTCCAGTCTTGGGACCTCTAATTTTGAAGAAGGGGTTCCCCGAGAGAGGAAGAGCAAGCGTCCTCCACCGTCACCTGCTACTGCCCTCGAAGATACTTCGAGGGATGCTTGTGACCAGGGGCCGCCCGGACTGATTGAGATTTCGAGTGGGCGTATCCCTATTAAGAGTGGTTCATCTAGGGCCGATGGGGCCAGGCCAGTAGATGCACATTCAACTTTTGAGGAGGCTCAGAGGCTCTACTCTGAGGTGAGTTCTGATCGGCCTTGCTGGTTTGTTAGTTATAAATCTTCATTATTTGAATCTAAAGTTTCTTTCTTGTAGATTTTTGACAGACTCAAGGCCGAGCTGCTTCACTGTGAGGCCCGATTGCAGGAAGCTTTAGGTAAGAAAAGATCTCTCAAGCTTCTTTGTAATGAGAAGACAAAAGAGTTGATACATCTTCGAGTGGAGATGCATTGGAGCCGGATCTATGAAGGCAAACTCGAGCGCCAGGTGACCCTTACCCTATAGGGGTATGTGCCTTCTTTCTCACTTTTGGGAGCTAATGATTTGGTACTTCAGTTGCAGGAAAAGACAAAAGTGTTGGAGCGTCTTTGGGGCGAGGTCGGGCAAGTTAGCTCCGAATGTCAAGTGTTGAAAGTGTAGGTAGGCGTACATATTGCGGCCCAAAGGAATGCTTTGGCTAAGGCTGATGCCCTCAAGATACAACTTTGTAATGCCCGGGAAGATAGCTCAGTTCAGTCGAGCAGGATTGCCAAGCTCGAGGCTGATATGCTAAATATGAAGGCAGAGGTTGTGGACGCTCGGGCCGAAGCTGAGGTAGCTCGAGCGAAGGTGTTGGTTGATTTCCCAATGCACACGCAAGTGTACGTGGTCAACAAGTAATATAGGATTTT
>ML311758.1:0-20195 GCA_005239505.1 Nicotiana paniculata | reverse complement strand
GCATAGCTATCATCGATGACTTCGAACTCATAGTGGGATTGGAATTCCTGAGGCAAACCAACACCATACCGGTACCATACGCGTTCATGCTCCTGATTATGGGAGACAACGGGGCCAAACCCTGCATCATACTATGCATATCTATAAAGATGGCCGCTGAAAACATCTCAGCCATGCAGTCAAAAAAGGGAGTCAAAAGATATGAACCATGGTCCCGGCTACCCTCAACATCAAGAATCAACAATCATATCATCAGTGTCAAACGACTTATGGCGCCTCTCAGTGTGTGAAGACTTGTCAATCATGCCATAAGGACAAGTCGGATCGCACAGCACAAGCGGGAATCTTGGAGCTGCTACCTGTCCCACAGAGACCTTGGGAAAGCGTCTCCCTGAATTTCATCACAAGATTTACCCAAGATTGGAGATCTTGCAACCATCTTGGTTGTGGTAGACCAGGTTTCCAAGTATGTTTCCTTCCTAGCAGCCCCATAGAACATATCAGCAGAATATACAACTCGACTCTTCTTCTCTCATATTGTCAAATATTGGGAACTTCCCGAAGACATCATTAGTGACTGCGTGTAACGACCCGACCAGTCGTTTTGAGCTCTAGCACGTTATTTGGAGGTTTGAAGTTGTGAGCAGCTCCATTTCAGGTATTATGACTTGTAGGTGTGGTCGGAATTGAATTTCGGAAAGTTTAGAGTTGGTTGGGAAAGAAAATTCTCATTTCAGAAGCCTTAAGTTGGAGAAATTGACTAAGATTAGAATCTTGAGTAAACGACCTCTGAATCAGGATTTGAAGGTTCCAGCAGGTTCGTATGATGATTTCGGACTTGGGCGTATGTTCGGACCAGGTTTTGGATAACTTGGGAGCGTTTCGGCATATATTGTGGAAGTCAACATTTTTGAAGGAATTTCCTAAGTTTATCTTGAAGCGCATATCAGTGATGTTGATATCCGTTTTGGATTTTGAGTCTGGGAATAGATTCGTGTGGTGATTATGGAGTTGGGAGCGCGATCAGAAGTGAATTCGGATGTCCGGAGGTCATTTTGAAGTCATTTGGCTAAAGATAGAAATTTGAAGGTTTTGAAGAAATCCGACCGGAAGTGGAAATTTTTGATATCGGGGTCGAAATGCAATTCCGAAAGTTGGAGCAGGTCCATAATCTCGAATATGACTTGTGTTCAAAATTTGGGGCCAATCGGACGTGATTTGATAGGTTTCGGCATCAGATGTAATTTCTAAGTTCATAAAGTTAGGATTTGGGTGCGATTCGTGGTTTCGATGTTTTTTGATGTGATTTGAGGCCTCGAGCAAGTCCGCATTATGTTTTGGAATAGGTTGGTATAATTGGACGGGGTCCTGGGGGCCTCGGGTGGATTTAGGGTGATTAACGGATCAAGTTTGAGAGTTTGAAGATGGCTGGAATTGCTGTCATCTGGTGTGACCGCACCTGCGAGGCTTTGGCTGCAGGTGCGGAGCCGCAGTTGCGAAGAAGTGCTGGTCTGGCTGGGAGCGCAGGTGCGATGATATTTCCGCACCTGCGAAGTCGCAGATGGGGGCTATGGGGCGCAGGTGCGAAGTTGGCTTGAGTTGGGGAAAGCTGCAGGTGCGGAGATTTGGTCGCACCTTCGGAATCGCAGGTGTGAGAGTTGGATCGCAGGTGCGAAAAATGTCCTGGGCAGAATGTTTTATAACCGAGATTTGTTGGTCATTTCCTTCCATTGTCTCTTGGTTTGGACGATTTTGAGGAGCTTCAAGAGTGGGTTTTCTTCAAGGATCACAAGGTAAGTAATTCCTTCATGTTTCTAAGTTAAATACAAGGTTATTTCATGGAATTATACATGAAAATTGTGGAAAAATTTTGGAAAATATTGAAGAAAACCTAGAAATGGAAATTTGGATTTTTAGCCACGAATTTGAGCATGGAAATTAGAGAAAATTGTATATTTGAGTTAGTAAAGCTATGGGTAGAATATATCTTCGAGAAATTTCAGATTCCAGGCACGTGAGCCCGAGGGCATTTTGGTCAATTCACCTAGCGGGGTTGGGAAATTTTATAGTTTGGAATTGTTGCAAATATTAGAGTATATTTTCATTGGTTTGCCATTATTTTGATAGTTTTGGGGCATTGTGCGTCCGTTGGAGTCGTCGGAAGGGCTTGGAAGCCGGTTATGGAATTTCGGAGCGAGGTAAGTCTCCTTTCTAACTTTGTGAGGGGGAATTGTCTCCCTAGGTGAACTAATTAAGTATGTGCTATTATCTTCGGAGGCTACGTACGCACGAGGTGACGGGAGTCCATGGGTAGCTACTATTATGCCATGTCCGGGTAGTCTAGGACCCACTAGTATGCCTTATGTGTTGTGCATGTGATCCTGCCACTAATAATAGGTTGTAAATGCTATTGAATCGGTAATTGAATTTCCAAGAAGACTAGAGTGTACTTATCATAATTATTTAAAAAGAGAAATTTCTCTGTGGATAATTGTATACCTGATAGGGTTATATTATGGAGTATTATTAAACTTGGCAAATGAGTTTCAAAATAAAGATTTAAAAGCTATATTTCATGTTCCTTTAAGAAGAATTTTACCACTTTCCTGAGAAACTGCTTTCTTGATAAAAATGCGGATTTATTATGTGAATATGTGTACATATGAGCACCTGAATCGCAGGTATGATTCGTGAGCAGGCTAGCCTTATTATTTTTATGTTGACCGCTTCGCATGATCGATTCGCGAGCGGGGAAAAATAGATGCATCTATGGTTCGAGCCGTTCGACCCTTCAGCAGTGCATATTGTTGGTCCGCTCCGTTCGACCCTCGGCATTGCTTGCACATGATATTTACTGCGTATTTGCTGTGATTTTTGCCTGATTACTGGCCTGAAATTTTAAGTTGTCAACTGAAATGACAGAGATTTAAAGTTATTAAATATTTTTTGGAAGAAGTTGTTCCTTCAGGTTGATTATTTATTATTTGATCAAATCACCCATGTTGATTAATTGATATTAATATGATGAAGATTTAAAGTGTTAAATGTGGAAAGAGTTAATATTATTCATTCCCGATTTTAATAAATTGCCTATGATAATCATGATTAGAGTCACACTTGAATATACTAAATTGACCTCTAGCAAGTGTCTAATTTGACCTCTCGTTACTACCTCTCTGAGGTTAGACGGACGACTTACTGAATACATGTTGTTTTTGTACTCATGCTACACTTGCTGTGCATTTTTATGGCACAAGTACTTTCATAGCGATGTGGCAGATTTGAAGACTTAGGCGAGCTGCATCATCTGGAGGCGATCCGCAGCTCACGAAGTCTCCCGCATACTGTATTACATTATTTTAATTTCCTTGTCCACTTGTATTTCGGACAAGCTTTGTAGAAATTGTAAAATTCTTAGAAATTGCTCATGTACTTGTGACACCAGGTTCTGGGATGTGTTGGAAAGATTTGCTAAAATTGGACTATTTAAACCATTGTATTTACTTAACGGATTTTTATTTAGCTACTATGCAATAAAGTGAAAGGTAATGTTTTTCAAAAACGCTAAAACAGGAAATTATTTCAATTAATTAATGATTGGCTTGCCTGACAATGATGTCCGGCGCATCACGACCTTATGGATTTTGGGTCGTGAAAACATGGTATCAGAGCTCTAGGTTACCTTAGGTCTCACGAGTCATGAGCAAGTCTAGTGGAGTCTTGCGGATCGGTACGGAGACGTCTGTACTTATCTTCGAGAGGCTACAGGGCTGTTAGGAGTACTTCCCTTCTTGATTCCTCATCGTGCTATCTGAATCCTTTAAGGCTTATGCCTAATTTATTCCTACTCAATCTTACGCGTTGCGAATCGCTTTCTATGACTCGGGAATCTGAGGAATTGAAATGGTGCTACGGATGTAATTCGAGATGTTTTCCATGTGTAATTGGTTGGGGCTGTT
This sequence comes from Nicotiana paniculata, assembly GCA_005239505.1. Classification (NCBI taxonomy): domain Eukaryota; kingdom Viridiplantae; phylum Streptophyta; class Magnoliopsida; order Solanales; family Solanaceae; genus Nicotiana; species Nicotiana paniculata. The sequence continues at coordinate 16,236 of ML311758.1, read as the reverse complement.
GTTATGGCCCTTGAAAAGAATAATATGTTGTTTCAGCTCAGTAGCTGTGTTTCTGAGAGCCTTAAGGCTATGCTTAGGTAGTGATGATGCTTGGGATTGGTTATCACGCGATGTCGATATGATGATAGAATGCTTGCCCGTATGTTGGGGGTGATGAATGGTTTGAAGGGAGGTCTTCTCAGAGTGTGATTTCGAGATTTCAGCATTTTTGTTTCGGCAGAGGAAAGGCATTTGGACTATAGGTGGTCAGGTTTTGGATTGATAAAGTAGTAAGACTTGGTGTTTCCAAGCAAGGTGGGATATTCACCTGTGACGTGATATCATCGTCATTGATCGAATGTAATGTGTTAAGTTTGTCGGTGTTATGGCTTCTTCGGTTGCATGGGGTCAGAGTATTGTGAAGGATTATTGAAGAAGCGGCTGCCAGAGACCGTGAGGTGCGGCGGTTCAGTATTGGATAAGTATTGATAAAGAATGTAGCTCGAGAAAGGTGATCTTCGGAGAGTTTGAAGTCATGGTGATCTGCTGGTTTAAGAGCTACATAGAATGATATTGAATTGAGGATAGGCGGTGGTTCCATTTTCTAGGAGGCCAGGTGTAAGAAGCGGAATCTGAGCCGTCGCAAAGTGGGGGAGCGACAGCATAGCTTGGAATTTGAAGATATTGTCGCGCATTTAATGGATGCCCATGAGGAGAGGACGGACTAGAAAAGTTGGTAAATGAAGCAGGCTTGAGATGGGATATTGATGTTGTAGAAGGTGTGCAGTACGACGTCATTGGAAGGTGTCAGTTGGTGATTTCCACAGGTGGGTTATCTCCTGTGAATAGGTTAGCGGTGGCATGGTTGGAAGGTCTCTGTGAGGGATTCTAGTGGCTATTCGGTAGGAGGCAGAATGTGTGAATGATGCTAGAGAATTTGAGTATTTAGGGAGTGATAACAAGAGAATTTGGAAGGATTGGACGGATTGGTTGAGCAAGATCATGTTAACAAAGGAGAAAGGATCTCGGCAGGGTCTAGAGTGGTTCAAGGAGTAGCTTCGGGCTAAGTGGGGGAGTCCCACCATCTGCAGTTGGGTTGCAGGATTGTGTTTCATAGGGTTGTGGATTGTCGGCGTGTTGGCAAGTTATTACAGCTAAGGGAAAGGAGTAAAATGGTGATTGTGTGTGGGATTTGATGAATGTGTGCAAAAGTTAGCCCTGTCGGACCAGGGTTAGGCTTTGGAAGATTCAAAATTTTGCTTAAGTCATATGTGAGTTGTCAGGATAGTGACTCGGTCACCTGTTTCATTGAAAAGGGTGTTCATGTGCTAGGAGAGCCTTGGAGTTGATTGTATTCGGGACCAGTCAGAGTGGGTGAGTCTCAATAGCGGTCCTAGTGAATTCAAAGTTAGAATGAGGCGTTTAAGGGTTTCAGGCAGCAGTATGATCGAGGATTGAGCTTATGCAGCGTAATTCCTGAGGAAAAGAAAAATGGTTGGGGTTCTATGATATGTTTCAGCGTGCAAGATAGTATTGGAGGAGTGAGAGAAATAAACTCCGGATTGTAGAAAGATTATCAGGGGGTATGAGACGGGTTGCGGGATTTAGGCAGCATAGTCTCGTGAATCAAGGTCACTCGGGATGAGTGAGGATTGGGTTTTCTATGAGTTGAAGGAAGTTGCTATTATTCCTTAGGCAATTGAAGATGATTAAAAGAAGATAGATTGGTTAGCCATGGTTGAAATGGCACATTTACGGCAATGATCAGTTCCTTCGATGTGATTAAGTTATGCATGTGGTTTGTACCGGTGTGTAGGGGGCTTGTCGGCCGTCGTAATGGATTTCATGTGGGAGAATTTTAGTGCTATGGCATGTCAGGTGTAGGCGTATCCTGGAAGGGTTATGGTGGTATCGACTACTACTAAAGGATTTGCATATTGGGTGATTGTGAGAATTCACTCGTGTGTTGAGATGGTATTCTTTAATTGAGTTAAGTAAAAGGTTTCTATATGATGAAGTGTTCACCCTATTGATGGTTCAGAAGTTATGATGGAATTCTTGCGCTACCTCATATTGACATGTTAGGTGCGGTAAGCAGTATGCAACTGGGAGTGAGAATCGAGATTGCGATTCAATGTTGAGAAGGATGTCATGAGCACGGATGAGCAAGAAAAAGTGATTTGAAAGTTCAGAGTAAGCTGGTGTCATCTTCAGTTTCACCTGAGATCGATATTCAAGGAAAGAGGCTTTGTACCCTGGTCATGGGTTCTTGAGGTGTTTTGTAGTATTAGTGTGGTTGGTGATTCGGGTGTGCAGACTTGTTACCTGGTGTGGAAGGTGGGGGAACGTAACCACGAGAAAATTGTATAAGTGTGACATGTAGTCACTTAATGGATTGAAGATTTGGACTGAGTATAAAGAAATGCAATATTGTTTATTTGAGAATTTATGCCTGAAAGGCGTTCAGTTCATTTGGTTGTGGATTGTCGGGTGTTTGTCCCGGCTATGATGGTTGTTCTCGCGTATTATGAGAGAAAGTGGGTTAATGTGGACCAAGCTAAAGCTATTAACTTAGTTTGGTGTGATCAGGATAGACTTGATGTTTATGGATAGATTTAAAAGTGATTATGGGTTCCGTAGGAGCCAAGCATGTTCATTTCAGTGGAGCGCTTTTCATGGGAAGGTATTAGAACAACGGATGTTGTTCCGTCTTCGTCAAATTCATGCGATAATATGATTGTGCCGTGTGAGTTGTGGAACGGCTTGATAATTTCTTATGTGTTGAGATCTCCGGGTAGTGATGATGTTATGTGAGCAGGACAGCTCTTGAGATACAGAGTATGCATATATATTGCACCTCAGTTGTGCTTGATTTTTGTGAGCATATGGCTTTGTCAGTCTCCTCAGGATGGTATTATGCACTTAGCGTGCTTATGATCGATATTCAGTAATTTGTAATAGTGAGAAAATCAGCTCCGCATATATCTTCTTATGTAAATTTTATGTGTGGATCGGGTGGCACGTCGCCACAGGTATGTTATTTGGATCGGGTTGCACGCCACAACAGTGTGATGATGATTAAGGTTACTATATTTATTTTTCTTATGTTCTACTTCCTATTTTCTGAGAAAGTTCATATTAGTTGCGTGAGTCGACTGGTCCCTTCCTGAGTCGTTTCTTATTATCATGTTCGAGTTATGGCCTATTGGCGCGATATGGTATCGTGTGAGGATGTTGGTCATGTTTGGGGTGATTTGTTGTCTGAGCAGTTCATACTGGGTGAGACGAGATTATCAGATCAGGGATCAATGCGATAAGGGTATGTGAAGTGTATATTAACGAACAAATACCATTATTCAGGTTCATAATGAGGTGATGATTCTAGTCAAGATAAGATATTCAATGATTTGTTAACTCTGCAGTTGGGTATGAATTTCTACACATCTCCTCCGTTGTGGTGGTATCGTCAGCATTATAGCAGGATGTATGTATATTTGTTATAGAGGTGCATCGGGAGCACTAGATTCGTGAAATTTTGGCTATTAAGATTCAGAGAACGTCATTGTGGTTAGATGATGAATTTTGCGGTGCATGGTGCTAATTCAGCAAAGGTATACAGTCATGTTTTGGTACCTCGTGTGGTAGTTGATACGGTGTTTATATATTAGAACTAGGCCTGACAGAGAAATTTCAGGTGTTGGAACTGGATTCTGAGCTTATTATATGGATAAAAGAAGAAATATTCAGATTTGATCAAGCTAATGTACTCAACCGGGTTGTGGTAGCACGGGCATGTGCTCGAAATGTTAAACAGTGATTTCAAAAAACTCCAGAGCGGTTCTTAGCACGTTCGAGGACGAACGTCTGTTTAAGTGGGGGAGAATGTAACGACCCGACATGTCGTTTTGAGCTCTAGCGCGTCATTCGGCGGTTTGAAGTCGTGAGCAGCTCCATTTCAGGTATTATGACTTGTAGGTATGGTCGGATTGAATTTCGAAAAGTTTAGATTTGGTTTGGAAAGAAAATCCTCATTTCAGAAGCCTTAAGTTGGAGAAAGTGACTAAGATTGGAATCTTGAGTAAACGACCTCCAAATCAGGATTTGAAGGTTCCAGCAGATTCATATGATGATTTCGGACTTGGGCGTATCGGGTTTTGGATAACCCGGGAGCGTTTCAGCGTATATTGTGGAAGTCAGCATTTTTGAAGGAATTTCCTAAGTTTGGCTTGAAGCACATTCCGGTGATGTTGATGTCCGTTTGGGATTCTGAGTCTGGGAATAGCTTCGTGTGGTGATTCTGGAATTGGGGGCGTGATCGGAAGTGAATTCGTATGTCCGGAGGTCATTTTGAAGTCATTTGGCTAAAGATAGAAATTTGAAGGTTTTGAAGAAATCCGACCGGAAGTGGAAATTTTTGATATCGGGGTCGGAATGCGATTCCGGAAGTTGGAGCAGGTTCGTAATGCCGAATATGACTTGTGTGCAAAATTTGGGGCCAATCGGACGTGATTTGATATCTAAGTTCATAAAGTTGGGATTTGGGTGCGAGTCGTGGTATTGATGTTGTTTGATGTTATTTGAGGCCTTGAGCAAGTCCGAATTATGATTTGGAACAGGTTGGTATAATTGGACGGGGTCCTGGGGGCCTTGGGTGGATTCCGAGTGATTACCAGAACAAGTTTGAGAGTTTGAAGAAGGCTGGAATTGCTGTCATCTGGTGTGACCGCACCTGCGAAGAAGTGGTGGTCTGGCTGGGAGCGCATGTGCGATGACATTTCCGCACCTGCGAAGTCGTAGATGCGGACTATGGGGCGCAGGTGCGCAGTTGGCTTGAGCTGGGGGAAGCCGTAGGTGCGGAGGTTTGGTCGCACCTGCGAAATCGTAGGTGCGAGAGTTGGATCGCATGTGCGAAAAATAGCATGGGCAGAATGTTTTAAAACCGAGATTTGTTGGTCATTTCCTTCCATTTTCTCTTGGTTTGGACGATTTTGAGGAGCTTCAAGAGTGGGTTTTCGTCTAGGATCGCAAGGTAAGTAATTTCTTCATGTTTCTAAGTTAAATACAAGGTTATTGCATGGAATTATACATGAAAATTGTGGAAATTTTTTGGAAAATATTGAAGAAAACCTAGAAATGGCAATTTGGATTTTTAGCCACGAATTTGAGCATGGAAATTAGAGAAAATTGTATATTTGAGTTAGTAAAGCTATGAGTAGAATATATCTTCGAGAAATTTCGGATTTCGGACACGTGGGCCCGAGGGAATTTTGGTCAATTCACCGAGCGGGGTTGGGAAATTTTATAATTTGGAATTGTTGCAAATATTAGAGTATATTTTCATTGGTTTGCCGTTATTTGGATAGTTTTGGGGCGTTGTACGTCCGTTGGAGTCGTCGAAAGGGCTTGGAAGCCGGTTATGGAATTTCGGAGCGAGGTAAGTCTCCTTTCTAACTTTGTGAGGGGGAATTGTCTCCCTAGTTGAACTAATTAAGTATGTGCTATTATCTTCGGAGGCTACGTACGCACGAGGTGACGGGAGTCCGTGGGTAGCTACTATTATGCCATGTCCGGGTAGTCTAGGACCCACTAGCATGCCTAATGTGTTGTACATGTGATCCTGCCACTAATAATAGGCTGTAAATGCTATTGAATCGGTAATTGAATTCCTAAGATGACTAGAGTGTACTTATCATAGTTATTTAGAAAGAGAAATTTCTCTGTGGATAATTGTATACCTGATAGGGTTATATTATGGAGTATTATTAAACTTGGCAAATGAGTTTCAAAACAAAGATTTAAAAGCTATATTTCATGTTCCTTTAAGAAGAATTTTACCACTTTCCCGAGAAACTGCTTTCTTGATAAAATGTGGGTTTATTATGTGAATATGTGTACATATGAGCACCTGAGTCGCAGGTATGATTCGCGAGAAGACTATCCTTATTATTTTATGTTGACCGCGTCGCATGATCGATTCGCGAGGAAAAAAATAGGTGCATCTATGGTTCGAGCCGTTCGACCCTTCGGCAGTGCACAATTTATTATTGTTGGTCCGCGCCGTTCGACCCTCAGCATTGCTTGCGCGTGATATTTACTGCGTATTTTCTGTATTTTGTTGCCTGATTATTGGCCTGGAATTTTAAGTTGTCAACTGAAATGACAAATATTTAAAGTTATTAAAATTTTTTGGAAGAAGTTGTTCCTACCGGTTGATTATTTGTTATTTGATCAAATCACCCATGTTGATTAATTAATATTAATATGATGAAGATTTAAAGTGTTAAATTTGAAAGAGTTAATATTATTCATTCCCGATTTCAATAAATTGCCTATGATAATCATGCTTAGCGTCACACTTGAATATACTAAATTGACCTCTAGCAAGTGTCTAATTTGACCTCTCGTCACTACCTCTCTGAGGTTAGGCGGAGGACTTACTGAGTACACGTTGTTTTTGTACTCATTCTACACTTGTTGTGCATCTTTATTGCACATGTACTTTCATAGCGATGTGGCAGATTTGAAGACTTAGGCGAGCTGCATCATCCGGAGGCGATCCGCAACTGACGGAGTCTCCCTCATACTATATTACATTATTTTAATTTCCTTGTCCACTCTTATTTCAGACAAGCTTTGTAGAAATTGTAAAATTCTTAGAAATTGCTCATGTACTTGTGACACCGGGTTCTGGGATGTGTTGGGAATATTTGCTAAAATAGGACTATTTAAACCATTGTATTTACTTAAGAGATTTTTATTTAGTTACTATGTAATAAAGTAAAAGGTAATGTTTTTCATAAACGCTAAATCAGGAAATTATTTCAATTGATTAATGATTGGCTTGCCTGACAATGATGTCCGGCGCCATCACGACCTTATGGATTTTGGGTCGTGACACTGCGACTCGCGCTTCACTAGCAAATTTTGGACCCATCTCTTCAGGTGCCACAAATCAAAATTGAGTCACAACACATGCCATCATCAACAAGTAGATTACCAGACAGAACGGTTCAATGACATGCTGGAGGAATATCTCCGCCACTTTGCAACCGGATCACAAAGTAATTGGATGAAGCTTCTGGATTCTGCTCAACTGTGTTTCGATTCACAAAAGTGCTCCATTTCAAAAAATAGCGTTTTTGAAATTGTTACCGGACAACAACCGCTACTCCCACAGATGATGAATGCACCAAACATGCCAAAATCACCTCGAGCTGCCAGTTTCTCGAAGGAATGGGAGCAAACTTTTGAAGATAGTGAGGAGCTATCTTGTCAAAACCCAAGAGAAGGCATCGAGGTATGCCGAACAAAACCTTCACTTTGTCTAACATTAAGCATGAGACAAAGTGATGGTAAGAATCCCGAGGCGATACTTTTTTGCACAGAGGACCCACCTATTGCAAAAGTACGTCGGGCCCTTGTCCATTGAAAGACGCATTGGGAAAGCCACATACCAAGTGAATACCCCATCATGGTGGAAAATCCATCCAGTCTTCCATGTAAGCCGCCTCAAGTCATTTTAGAAAGACATGGAGCATCATTCAGAAAGCCACCTCACAAGACCGAGGGGAACAAACCTCCCAGCCAACAAGAACTTGACAAATCATCATCATGCAGGTAACGCTCCGAGGACATCTCTAACTCAAGTGAGGGAGAATGTCATGGGCTACTTTCCAGCCACGTCCCATGACCCCTTGGACGTGCCCCATAGGCCACGTGGTCTCGGCATCGCCAAGTGACAAGCGCGCATGTGCCTCTATCGCCCCACCGATAGTCCTTGCCAGCGCCTAGTAGCAGGCGAATGCCAACAGTGCCGCGCGCGCAAATCTGATGCCAAGCGCCAGCGCCCAGCCGCAGGCAGATCCAAATAGTGTCGCGCGTGCAGACCCTGATGCTCAAGACAAAGTTGTTGCCAACAGACTAGTTTCTACTTTGAAGAAGACTAAGTCCTTTTCATTTTAAATATAGAGTAGTTTTACTTCATTTATTTTTAGTATGCTTCTACAACTTTTATAGGTCAAGTCATGTAACTTTCGTTTATTTTTTTAAGCATTATTAGGGGGATCAAGCAATCAAACTTTCTAGCAAGCAAACTATTCTCTGTACTGGTGTCTCTCTCCCTCGACACCGCGTAGTCTTTTGTAATAGCTTTCATTTAATCAACGCAATCAACTTTCATCATCAATTGCTCATTTCAGTTCTCTCAGTTGCTCATCACATTAGTTTTCACGTACGACACTGACAATCTAATCTAGCGTTTAGAGAGGACCACAGTTAGCAGAGAACGACCGCATTGATATGGTTGCTTAGCCTTACGTCGCCTTCCAAGGAATCTCAGGAAGGCGCCGCATACAAATATGTTGATATTCCACGATTTCCCCAATTGCCCAAGCACAGATCAAGGGCTTGTAGATTATGCCATAATGAAATTAAATTCCCTATGCTTGACGTAACGACATCTCAAATGCCAATTTCACACGAAATCAACTTTACTAATTATAATGTAGCATACATTATATTATTATGCATATTAATACGACAAACGTTTAACAGGAGAAGATCAAAGAAAACAACCAAAATTCAATGGAGAAAGGTAAACCACTTCTATTGCATGCAAAAATATGTGGATCTGGCAAATGTCAAGTTTCTGTTTCTTGAATTCTTATCACAAGAGTACTACTCCATGCATGGCCCATTTTTCTTATAGATGTTTCGAGAATTTTTATAGTTTAAAATTTCATATTTCCAACATTTAAAAATTACCTAGCGAATAAATTGTGAGGTCATTTTGTTATCAATCAACGTACGCTAGTGGATCAAGTGGAGGAGAATAATGGTTCAGATTTTCTGATAAAGCACACAGATGCAAACATCAGAGAAAGAAGCCACTGATGGGAGATGGAGAAGTTTAAAGGAAACAAAAAAGGACCACAAAGAGAAAGTTTTTAAAATTTATATAACAAGAATAATTGAACTATAAAGACAAAAATGTCGTAAATAACACTAATAACAGGTCTTCTTCATTCACGTTGATCTCCATATAAGTCACATATTACAAAGAGGTCCCATAAGAATCCTTAATTTGGACATATAACCAATCAGAATGCTCTGTTCAAGATTGATTTCAAAATTCAGCCAATCAACATTTAGATAGGCTAATTTCATGGGACCCAAAAGAGCTTAATCTTATTTTTTGATAGCCAAAAGTGCATGGCTAAACAAGGCAATACAACACTGTAGTATAGCAAAAGTGGCTGTTGTGGGCTCTCTCAACTGGCAATTATTGTACCAAGAAGTTATATATCCTTAGTTTCTAATCAATCCTTTATATATATTGAACTGTTCCAATTAGTTTTGGGGCTTGTTCAAACCTTTTCAATCCAATTAAGCCCGTTGCGTCTACCAATTTCGCCATATTCCTCTTTCTTTTTGTTTTGAGATTAGGATCTCATTGTGTTGTTATTCTGTTTTTTTTTCCAATCATCTGTACTGGAACTGTTGAATTCATTAGATACTGATTCCTATCTTGAGAATTCCCTCTTTCAATAGCCAAATTTAACTTCTATATGATGACTAGTGAAAGGAAGACGGCAAATGCCATTGGAGGAAAAACAGCTAGAGCTTGTGATAGCTGTTTATCAAAGCGGGCACGTTGGTTTTGCCCTGCTGATGATGCCTTTCTTTGTCAATCCTGTGATGTTTCAGTCCATTCAGCTAACCAATTAGCGAGTCGCCATGAAAGAGTTCGTCTTGAAACATTTTCTAATAAATCAACTGACACCAAATTCGTCGACCAAACTGTTTCTCAACCTTCTTGGCACGAAGGTTTTACTCGAAAGGCAAGAACACCAAGGAATGGAAAGAAGACACAAATTGGACAACGCAAAAAGGACGAGGAAAATATGGTACCAGAAATGGGAAGTGAAGAAAACTCACCGGATGAAAACGAATTCGAAAATGAAGAGCAGCTTCTTTATCGCGTCCCTGTATTCGACTTTGAAGCAGAACTCTGCTGCACTGTCCCAAATGAAATGGTAGATGAAACTACTACAATAAATGACTTAGACATTTTGTTGAACAGTGAAGATGCATGCGATGATTTAGGGATTCCTGAGTTTCTTTCTTCTGAGATTGAACTTGCTGATTTCGCTGCTGATGTTGAAAGCTTGTTAGGCGAAGAGTTTAGAGTAGTAGAAGAAGAAGAAGAAGAAGAACAGAGTCGGTTAATTAACGGTTCTGTTGAAGATAATAAGGCAATAAAGGTTGAGGTTGAAGATGAAGAAATGAGAGCTGTTGTTGCTTGTCATTTGGATCCTGAATTGGACATGGCAAGGGAAGCGCTGAATTGGGATTTTGAATATGAAGAGACAGTTGAACAGAAGGTAAATATGACTGCAGAACCAGAGTTTGTCCCTAGTGCAGAATGTGGCGGATGTAAAGCTGATGCAAAAACGAGGCTGCTTTTGAGGCTTAATTATGAGGAAGTCATTAGTGCTTGGCCAAATCAATCTTCGCCATGGACTAATGGAATCCGACCCCATTTCAATCCTGATGACTGCTGGCCTGATTTCTTGGTATTTATCTTCTCCAATCCATTTTTAATTCCTCCACAATAATGGTAGTTATTAGTTTAAAAAAGATTAGATTATGGTTTATTTGATGGTATCTCTAACTCGAATAACCATAGTAACTCTCTAGAGCTAATACCTGCATCAAACCCCCGCTTCCGGCAGTGGCGGAGCCACATGCATTCGAGGGATGTCAACTAATGCCCCTTCGTCGGAAAATTGCATTGTGTAGCTAGGTAGAGTACATATTGACACTCTTTGGCTTGGATTTACTTCTTTATATTTTTACCCTCTTAGTGAAAATTCTGGCTCCGACACGAACTTCCAGAAGGAATGCATTTACTAGATAGAAGATCGATGCTAGCTCTCCCATTGTTGCCATGATTCATGATAACTTGACCAATCACGCGAGCGGCACATGCAATAAAGTATAATAAGTTAACCTACAATGATAATATACAAAAAAATAATCACAGTTAGTATATATAAATTAAATCTTATTCTTCGTACTTCAAAGGGAGTTAGTAGCCCATTAAATTCAAATCATAATTCCGTCTCTGAATATAATTGACATCCTTATGCATCTTTCCTTATGTATCTTTTGTTCATGTTGCTGCAGGAAACATGTATTGGAGAAGGAGGAGGTCATCAACCATATGGTGGGGGAAATGTAAGAGGCGGGGATGGAGGAAGAGAGGCAAGGGTGTCACGTTACAGAGAGAAGAGGAGGACAAGATTGTTTTCCAAGAAAATTAGGTACGAAGTAAGGAAACTAAATGCTGAAAAAAGGCCTCGTCTCAAAGGACGATTCGTTAAAAGGACGGCGTCGTTTTCAGCACCTGGTTTTCCGTACCTCATGAATAAACTATGACGGATATATCTTGAATAGAGTTTTCTAAAATCACCATTTTGCTTTCACTAGCAATCTGGAATGACTTAGGTTTCTTTTATCATAACCTATGTTTATTCAATCAATAAATATTGTGAATTAAGCTTTTATCTCGGCAAATCTATATATTTTCCTTCTTTGTAAGCATGCAATAAGTATCATCGGTTAGAGGGAACAATTTTCACGAGAAGCTGAAAGGCCAGCCCATCACCGATAAAATTGGTGTCATGTAATCAGGAGGTCACGGGTTCGAGCCGTGAAAATAACCTCTTGCAAAAATACAGGGTAAGGCTGCATACGATAAACCCTTATGCTCCGGCCCTTCCCTGGATCCCGCGCATAGCGGAAGTTTAATGCACTTGACTCATCTTTTTAAGTTCAAGGAGCAGCCCGGTGTATTAAGCTCCTTTTATATGTAGAGTTTGGGAAAACCCGAACCATATTTGGTCTAATATATACAAATTTACCTTACATTTCTACTAATTTGTTTTCACGGCTTAAACATGTTACCTTTTCAGAGTTGCACCGAGGCTTCCCTTCGCTTAAGCTCTAATTTAACCTAACAAATTTCGGAACTCTTTTAAGTTTATATGCAGTTTAGTCTTCTCAATTGTAATGTAAGGAAGACAGTCAAGGAGACTGCGGGCGAGTTGGTTCACAGTTTGCTTGATTAATCTTCTATTTTCCTGGATATACAGTGTCATTTTTGGATATGTTATAAGGCTGTTGAATCTTTCATCATGAGAATTCCGATTATATATAAGAGGAAAAGAAGCATCACCAGATATTCCTTCAAAAGAAAAGAAAAAAATATATATGTGTCATTATTCTTCATTAGCGCCAGACTGCTGGAAATTCATTTTTTTTAGGTATAATGTATTATGTAACATTTAATGAGATTTAGGCTGCGTATAGTAGACCCTTATGGTTCGGTTCTTTCCGGACCCCGCGCATAACGGAAGCTTACTGTTGTATTGGTAAAAAAGAGTTTCACACGTAAGCCAGCTTTTGACAACTCAGTCAGTCACGTGGACACAGGAAAACGCGACAGCTGGATGTGATTCTTTGAAGAGATACGGTACAAAGAGGCACGGTTCAGTAAACCCACGAACTTATCAGCCACGGAAAACTCAACTTGATCAAAACGGGAGAGAGACACGGTCAGAATGAATCTAGACAAAGCTACGGGCAGATTCAAGGACCCACAATTAATTACTCGAACGTTATGTAACCGAACCCCAATTGCCGTTGTCCTTTCTAACGCCTCATTAATGTCATAATTAGTCATTAATGAGTAACCATAACAAGAGTCGTACGTTGTAAGAATCTCCTATATAAGGGAGGGGAATACAGCTTGTAAAGACATCTGATTCTCGAATACAATTAACTTCGATTTTTTATTTCTGCAATACTGTCTATTATTCATTTTTATTCATTACTTTGATTATCAGTAACCCGTATTCATCTTAAAAATAAGCTTTAGTCAAAGGGTCTAATTATTTGGTTAAACAGATTATTTCCGTTACCGAGAATCTGATAATCTTTGTTTACTTTTCAAGTGATATCCTCTGAATTACGTCAAACTCCAACGACAACAACCAGCAAAGGAGTGGAACCCCAGTTCCATCGCCTTCAGGAACCCCACGTGGTTCAAGGGAACAATCCCCAGAAAGATCCAATAACAACAATGGTGATAATGATCAAACTGTGGAACAAGATCGTGTAAAGCAAATGATTGCAGAGTATGTGAGCCAAGCTTTGCAAGAATTTGCGAGAGGATTACCGGCCGCATTAACTACACCGCTGACGCCACCCCCCAATAACACCATCACTATGGAAAATCCTCAGTATGGGTTGACAAACTCAGGAAGAGGAGATACTCCTAATGAATCTCTCGAAACGAGACCAGGTATATCTAATAACTCAGAATTATAAAATTTACTGCTAACCATGCAGAAACAGATGAAGGAGCAGAACGATCGCATCGAACAAATTCCTGGAATACCACCTATCATCAAAGGCATCGATGTTGATAGATATTCTCAACAACCTTGGAAGCCAAGTGCGGCACCCTTGCGTATGCCCAAGAAGTTTAAAATGTCTGACGTTCCCAAATATGATGGAACAACTGACCCACGCGACCCTGTGACTGCTTTCAGTCCTTGTCAAAAAATTTGGGGAAACACTTACCAAAGGAGCCCTAACCTGGTATTCTCTTCTCCCTGAAAATTCTATTGACTCTTTCGATGAGCTTGCAGATTCGTTTATAAAAGCACACTCTGGTGCACAAAAAGTTGAGAAGAAAATGGAAGACATATTCAAAATAAAACAAGGAGACACGGAACTACTCCGTGAGTTTGTAGACAGGTTTCAACGAGAAAGAATGCAGTTACCCAGGGTGCCTGATAATTGGGCAGCCATGGCATTTGCAAGCAACCTAAACGATAAAAGCTCAGAAGCCACGAGACGACTTAAGGAAAGTCTAAGAGAATTCCCCGCTACAACATGGAACGAAGTATATGACAGGTACAATACTATACTCAGAATAGAAGAAGATATCATTGCCCGTTCGAGAGATGAAGATCATTCCAGATCCAGACGTCCCGAATCAGATAGAAGATCAGGTAAAAACATGTATGGTCCTTACTTAGGACCCTTGGGACGCGATATCCGCCCCAGACTCGAAAACACTAGGTCGGACTATAGACCACAAGGAAGAGACATAGTCTCATCCTCATCTAGATCCAGAAAAGATCGAGATGAACGACCTAGAGGTAGTACTCAAATTGGGGATCATACCTTTAATGTAAGTACTACTGAACTTGTCTCAATATTGAGGAACATGGGAGACAAGGTTAAGTGGCCCAAAGAGATGCGGTCAAATCCAAGTAGAAGAAACCCAGATCACTGGTGTGAATTTCACAACGATCATGGGCACAAAACTGCGGATTGCAGATTTTTACAAGGTGAAGTAGAAAATTTATTAAAACAGGGCTATTTAATAGAATTGTTTAGCGATAAAGGTAAACAGGCATATATGAGGAACATGAAGGATCCCCCAAAGCCTCCTTCTCCAAAACAAACCGTCAACGTGATACACGGGGGTGAAGAAGTAAACAAAGTGATTTGCAAAACAACCACAAAGTTCACAATTACACATGGGAAACGGGCTCGTGAAAATATGGAAGAAGACGATATAACCTTCGATGATGCAGATATCAGTAGATTAATGCTTCCTCACAATGATGCTCTGGTAATATCTTTACTTATTCATGACACTAACGTAAAAAGAGTGTTAATTGATCCAGGCACTTCAGTCAATATCATTTTGCTAAGAGTCGTGGAAGAAATGCTACTGGGAAATCAAGTAATCCCAAAAGCGCGAGCCATATCAGGGTTTGATAACTCTACAGTTATAACAAAAGGAGAAATTGAGCTTAGCACTTATACTGAGGGGGTGATCAAAAGTGCCAGGTTCCAAGTCATCGATACTGACATGGCTTATAACGTGATCATTGGAAAGCCGTGGATCCACAACATGAAAGCGATACCCTCCACGTTGCATCAGGTATTTAAATTCCCCTCTGAATGGGGGATTCAACAAATCAAAGGCGATCAACAGACCACAAGAAATATAAACTCTGTGGTACACTACAACAAAAAAATAGAGGTGGAAGAATTACGAGATAAGGGAATCTCCCAAGCAGGTAACGCCGCCCAAACGGGCATGGAAGAAATTACTACCCAAATAGCTATGGAAGGTATTATTGTTGAAAAAGGTACGAAAGAAAATACATACGAGAAGGAGAATCAAGTTATCACGAAAGGTGTACTATACCACACAGATGCAGATTCCAGACCGGACGTCATTCGTGAAGCGGAGGAAGATGAGCACATCCAAACAACTACGGAAGAGCTCGAAGCTGTTCCATTATCCGAACAAAAGCCTGAGCAGAAAGTTTATATAGGCACGAGGCTAGGCCACGCTCGAAGAGGTAAGTTAATTGATTATTTAAAGGCTAACGCAGACTGCTTTGTGTGGTCCCACTCAGATATGATGGGTATCCCACCAGAAGTGATGACTCATAAACTAAATGAAGACCTATCCTTCGTACCTATTAAGCAGAAGAAAGAAAGCAAGGATTATTCAAGAACCAAGTGATTGACGAAGAGGTACAGAAACTCTTGAAGATTGGTTCGATACGAGAGGTAACGCACCCTAACCGATTAGAAAACACCGTGGTAGTACCTAAAAAGAATGGCAAGTGGACAGTATGCGTAGATTATACTGACTTAATTAAAGCATGTCCCAAAGATTCATTCCCATTGCCGCATATAAATCAAATGATTGATGCCACAACAGGTCATGAATTATTAAGCTTCTTAGATGCATATTCTGGTTATAATCAGATTAAAATGAATCCCTCAGATGAGTAAAAAACCTCCTTCATTACAAATAGGGGAACTTACTGTTATAAAGTTATGCTTTTTGGCTTAAAAAATGCTGGAGCCACCTATCAAAGGTTAGTGATTAAGATGTTCCAAANTCTACTGCTTTTGATATTTTACGCAGGTATAATATGAAGTTAAATCCAGAGAAATGCGCTTTTGGAGTGCAATCAGGCAAATTTTTGGGTTTCCTTGTATCAAACAGAGGAATAGAGGTAAATCCCGCTCAAACTAAAGCCATAGAGGAAATGCCTGATATTTTAACAAAAAAAAGGAAGTTCAAAGACTGACAGGGAGAATAGCAGCTTTGGCTAGGTTTATTTCTAAATCTTCCGAAAAAAGTTTTAAATT
>ML311757.1:2915-41843 GCA_005239505.1 Nicotiana paniculata | reverse complement strand
AGAGGCACTCAGATGCTACAGGTTGTATCTCCAACATCTCTTTACATTACTTTTCTTAGTTATGCTAATATGCCTTACATACTCAGTATATATGTATCACGCATTTCATGTCACTATCTCTTAGAGGCACTCAGATGCTACAGGTTGTATCTCCAACATCTCTTTACATTACTTTTCTTAGTTATACTATTATGCCTTACATACTCAGTACTTTATTTGTACTTACGTCCCTTTTTCTTGGGGACGCTGCGTTTCATGCCCGCAAGTCCTGATAGACAGGTTTTCAATCCTCCTAGCAGGCTATCAGCTCGGCGAAAGGTGTTGCTGCACTCCACTTGCTCCGGAGTTGCCTATTTGGTTAGTATGATTGAGACATGCATTGACTGACATGGCGGGGCCCTGTCCCGACCTTTATGTTGTTTATGTACTCTTAGAGGCTTGTAGACAAATGTCAGGTATATGGATACTTTTATGGCCTTGTTGGCCTATGTTTTGAGTTTACAAATGATCATGTCAGCCTTATAGGCGCGTAGGTCTGATGTATAAGTTATATCATGTTAGGTCGTCCTATGTATAGCATTCCCTTATGTTTTATTTATGTTATCTCATGATGGCCCTTTTGGACCATTTACCCATGATAGTACGATAAGAAATATATGTTATGTTGGTACTCGGTCGAGTAAGGTACCGAGTGCCCACGCGGCCCATAGGTTGGGTCGTGACAGAAGTGGTATCAGAGCAGTTCTGTCCTAGGGAGTCTATAAGTTGGGTCTAGTAGAGTCTCATTTATGGGTGTGTTGTGCATCACACTTATAAGCAGGAGGCTGCAGGCATTTAGAACTGTCACTCTTTTTTTTACTCTAGATCGTGTGGTAGAGATCAGTTGTAAGAAATCAATCTCCTAAATTCTATTATTCATAGTATTATGATGCCTACATCTTGAAAGACAATTGGTAAGAGATTGTATGTGTTTGTGGAAGAGTTGAGTCAGAGGAACTCAATTTTGCATCATGCTTATGATGAGTAAATGTGAGGTCTTCGGCAGATCATTGTGTAATAAGATGTGTAAGTTTCTTGATAAGGATCTCTAAGGCAAGAATATCTATCCACCCATATGGTAAAAAGAAATAAGAGAATCGGAAGGTAGATACAAGTTTCAGCAAGTAAAAGAAGCAAGATGAAGAAGGGTACGAGGTACCTAGTTAATAAAGATTATCAGTATTTACAATTGAGGCATAGAAATATAAGTATTCGGAGTTTCCTTCAACAACAATAGAGGTATGTACAATTATCCACACCCATCTCTATTATGCATATAGGAGCTAACAGATATAGTTTAAGAGAAGGATGGGATATTAGGATCCCACTGGGGTTAGAGTAACCCAAAATTAAGGGTGGATTGTTATCATTATCTAACACTTTTGAAGGGTAGTGCAGAACATGGTAATAGTTCTCATTGGGTGATAGCCAGATGGTGCACTCTAGAATAATACAGTCGGATATGAATACTAGAATGTTCAGAATTTTCAGAAGATAGGAAGTGGAATCCTAGAAGGGTTAAATATTTATCTTAGGATGACTCCTGCCCCAAGTAAAAAGTGAATGTTAGTCGACCCAAGAGCCAATGAGTTGGTGCAAAGGGTTCTAAAAGCGAAAGGTTGTTTTGTTGAAGTTTCAGAATAAGGTAATAGACATAGTTATTATCATGAGAATAAGAAGAAAGTAAATGAAGCATTATGAGTAAGATGTGATAAATGAGTGATAACGGTAAATCAAATTATGACAGGATGATAGAGTCTATAGTCAAGTAAAGGAAAAGACAAAAGGAGACATGCCTTGAGACAATAAAAGTATAGGCCCTAAAGTCATATCCTCATTTCGTGAAATGAGTCAGTGAGTCCAACGTGATTACCAGAAGGAAAAGTTAGACCCCCGAGTAATAGAAATTATCATGGAATAGTTTTAAAAAAAAGTTGAACATGAATTAGGGATCAAGGGAATTGGTAATAGTCAGCATCGTGAGAATTTCAGAGATCGTGTTTGGACAATAATAGAATGGACAACAGAAGAATAACCTTTAAAGGTCATTCACGAAAACGCTTCCCTAAAGCAAGCACTATGAGCAGAGTTAAGATTAAGGGACTAAATGTGTCAGTTACACCAGGTGTCACCCTTGTGCGTAAGAAATTCAATTATACCTGGTGTAGAAGGGTTATTGCAAGGCGAGTAATATATCAGTGAAGATGTGAATCCCAAAGATGAAGAGGTAAATATCGAATGGTAAAGGAAGAATGTGGTAAAAAGGTGAAAGGAATGAGATTGAATTTATTCAGATATTACAGATATAATATGACTCCAGAACATTATGCAAGCATGATGTTGGGGAGAATCAATAAAGGTTTCGCACTTGATGATATTGATAAACAAGTGGAAATGAACAATTGATACATAAGGATCACATACGAGAGGTAAGTTAAGACAAAGGACATAACCCAAGAGGCATTATATAAACAGATAAGGGAGTGGACCAACAAGTAGTCTGTAGTTGATTCAGAAAGAGCCTAGTTATAGCTAAACAAGAGGTCATAGATAAATCAATAGATCGTGCAAGATAAACGTAGTGAAACCCAACATAGGAATTCAATCTCGCAGATATGATGTCATCATGATCCTTGAGTAATGTTAGGATAGAAATTTGGGTAGTTAAAGGTACCGTATAAGTGTTGCAGAAATAAAAGAGGGTTCCACTAGGGAGACAACTAAAATTTCAGTTTAGAAGCAACTTACGATCACAAGGGCGCCGATGTAAGTAACTAAGGATAATTATAGGAAAGTAAGAACATCAGAAGTATCGTGGGGTATACAATGAAATAAACTCGCGGCTTTACAAAAGTCAGAGGGTCTTCCCTAAGAACTGCAACAAAAGACTAGCTGAGGAAATAAGGAAGAAGGCTTCAACATAAGCATAGTGACCTAAAGAAGAAATGGTCTTGTAACAACAGTCTCACTATAATAATGTATGCACTCCATAAGAAAGTGGCACCTATCGTGGCTGATGAAGGGGAAGAAGAAGAAAAATCAAGAGTTGATAATTAAGATCATATGAGATACAGGGAACTCCAGTATTCATGGGAACTAAGATAAGCCAAGTATGTATGCAGCAAGTGGCAGAACGACTAGGAAAAGTAATTGCTTACATTGAAAGACAACTGGGAAGGCATGAAAGGAAATCTATGGTGTTAGCATGTTAAAAGGAATGTTTCGAGTAATATAAATAGATATGTGTAGGTCGCAAGATAAAGTATGGTAGAGCAATAAGGTTTAGCTAGAAAGGAGTAAGGATAAGAAAATGTGAGTGAGAAGGTGACGAGAATAGGTAAGTCCTCGGGATTAAACTCATCACAAACAAGAGAGTTGATGTTTCCATAAAGTTATAAAAATATCAGTATAGCATGAGTGAACTCAAATGAGTTTAAAACTAGGAGCATTTAGAAAAGATGGAATGCTACCCTAGTAGTAAAGTAAGGGTGTAACTCTGATAAATGATAAGAGGATGACGTTTAGGCCTTTGATTGAGTAATGATTGTGAGAACAAGGATTTCATGAACTGCACGGGATTAGAATACCCCAATAGGATGAATCACATTGGGATGCTATGAAATACAGTTATTGGAGTATAGTATCGTCCCTGAGTGGATCAGGAAAATAACTTCAGATATTCCCCGATGAGACGTGAGCCCTAGTGATGATATATTACATAAGAGGTTTCAATTTATCAGTGGTAGATTATAGATCAACATTAAGGTGAATCAAAAATAGATGGATGAAAGTCACAAAGTATGAAATTAGATTAGCCTGTCATTATTAAGATGAACAGTAATAAGGAAGCATTAAATGGCTTAGATGTATATATATAGGATAAGCAGGGAGAGAGTCACCTAGAGTTGAGTGGCAGGCCTCATAATAATAAACTGAAGTAAGAGTTATAGTATAGTATGACCTACCTAGTTGTGGTAAATCCATAAGCATAGATAACTAAGGCCATGAAACAAAATATAGCAATAGTCATAAGTTCTACAAAGTACCAAGCGAAGAACTTTAGTACACCTATAGATGCCCAGAGGGACAGCTTGTCAAAGTTATGTATATGTTCCCAAAGTGAAATCTAGAGATTGGATAAAAACAGGAGGAAAAATGAGAGAAGAGCCGCATAGATGCACATACAAGGACAAAGTCGTCTAGACTGCATGACAAAAGGTAGAAACAGTTACTAGATTGGAAGAATTTCGACCACAAGTCGTGGAGTGAGAAAGAGGCCTAAAGGGGGGATTGCACTAGCCTTTGGATTTATTCACTGAACAACTCCCTGGATGGCAAAGACAATATTAAAGTATTTGTAAGAGTTTTCTTGAGAGATGGACAAGTGCATTAATCAACATTCGAGGACCAATGTTCCAAATGGAGGAATGATGTTACACCCCATGTTTTCGTACGTGAGAATACGTTGTAAGTCAATTGATGTAAGCTCATAAATAAGATTATATTTGGAAGAATATAAATTAAGATAATCATGTTACCTTTTAGGTTACAAATATTTAAGATCATGAAAAACGAGTACCAAGAGGGTTTGAAATCTTAGAAGCTAAACCAATTGAAGAAAATACGTTTCGTTGAAAGTCGTCAAGTTAGGAATGTTATAACATGTACTTTAGGGTGAGACTATGGTTATTAACATGATAAGGAGGTTATGTTTTGAGTTATTTTTGTCGTATGATAGTCGTGTTCTACGTTTTGAAGTCAAGCAAGTTGTGGAACAAAAGTTGGCAAAGGTCTTCACAAGTTACATTCATAATGTGCTGGAAATTAGGTCAAATGTAGCTGAGATTTTCTCCCAATATAATTGGAATTATGGGATTATATACCTAACAAGTTTAATATCCACGAGTCTAGCTTCTAATTCATTTAACTGTTCCTCAATATGACATCAGGGTAGAGAGATATCCGCATTTTTGCGAGACTGCGCAAAGCATCTCCCATGGGACCCACAAAGTCGGTGTAAACTCTAGTTTGTATTTAAGTCAATTATAAATAGTTTTCACTCATTTTTATCGTCAAAAACAGTTCCTAAACCCTCCTAAATCCTCTCCATTGGTTCCTCCATGATTCTAGGGTGATAACCTAAGATAAAAACATAAAGCCAATGCTAGAAACCCCGTGGTGCTTGCTAGATCATAGTTCTTCATCTTGTGGGTGTTTTGGAGGGTTCTTCAAAGTGAAATAACCTTAGGTCTCGTCTGGTTCTTGTTAATCAAGGTAATAATCAGTCACTCCTTCATACATGTTATATTTTCAAGGTGAACTACAAGTGTTTACACTCCAACTTGAACACCAAAAGTTGATTCAAGAAGAGAATACAATACCTATAGTGTTGTGGTGTCATTGAGGATAATTATGAGCTGTGTTTGGCCAAAATTTCAAGTGGTTGATACTGTATAATGTGAGTATAACAGCCTACTAATTGTTCTTAAGCTTTCTTGTATGTTGGTTAAGTTTTTAGGATAATAAAATACAAGATAATACTTGGATTAGCTTAAGTCACTTCTATGGTGTTGTTTTGCCATTGAGGGCTGTTGTAAGATAAATATAGCTTGGATTTAAACTTGAAGCTACTTTAGGAGGTATGTGCATTGTGTTGTTACAGGTGCTTAAGGTTATCTTGATGTTGATTAAGTTAAATGGCTGGAGTAGACATGAACTAGTGAATTAAGTTGCAAATTGAAGAAAGTTGGAGTTGTGGATTGTTTTCTTTGTTATAAATATATGGTATAAGGATGGAATCATTGATGAATTACTTAATCATCATATTAATGATGTTGTTAAGTTAATGTAAGAAGTCTATAAGGAGTGATACGGGTTATACGGATTCCGATCGAGCTTGCCCCTCAAAATGATAGTTGAACTAATCGGAGAGCTTATTGTGAATTATATCGTTGTTGTTTGGGATGTTTGGTGAATTTTTGTAACATATGGGATGTAGTAAAAATAGGGCAGGTGCTGTCTGTTTTCTTGTTGAATATTGGTTTTAAAATATGAGAGTTATAATGCTTATATGATGACGACGAAGTCGGGTTACTCAGTATGGACGTAAGAAGATCATATTGAGCTATGTTGTCGATTGGAGAGAAGATTGCAAAGGTATTCTTTTGGCATGATCTAAAGTGAAACGAACGTAAATGATACGCTATTTAATAATGAATCTACTCCTAGCAACTAAGGTGGTCCATGTTGTTATTTCCTTACAAAGTTATTCTAAGAAAGTATGTGTGATCCTTGAGTCCTAGTGAATCTCATATTCACGATATGATGTCCATAATGTTAATAGAAGATGCAACTACCTTACGTCACTCCAAAAGGTTTAGAGCGTGATTTCACGAGTCCAGCATGCATTATATATATTATCTATTTTACTCTACTGAGTTGCGCTATAGTCGCTCGGGTATGACACCTATTGTGCAACCACTGATCAGTTGGGTTTGCTGAGCTCCACGTGGACGGGTACGATTCTACCGAGCCTTATGATGGCCGTGTATGTTTTTACTGAGTCCTCTACGAGGCCGGGTATGATATGATATGATGATGATGCCCATGGAGGAGGATATTTTTAAAAGATTATATATATATATATATATGTATGTATATATATATATATATGTGTATGTGTGTGTGTGTGTGTGTGTGTGTGTGCGTGTGTGTGTGTGTATCACGCATTTCTTGCCACTATCTCTCAGAGGCACTCAGATTCTACAGGTTGTATCCCCTACATCTCTTTACATTACTATTCTTAGTTATGCTATTCTGCCTTATATACTCAGTACTTTATTCGTACCGACGTCCCTTTTGCTTGGGGACGCTGCGTTTCATGCCCGCAAGTCCTGATAGACAGGTTGACAGTCCTCCTAGTAGGCTATCGAATCAGTGGAAGGTGTTGATGCAGTCCACTTGCTCTGGAGTTGCCTATTTGGTCATTATGATTGAGACATGCATTGACTGGCATGGCGGGGCCTTGTCCCGGCCTTTATGTTATTTATGTACTCTTAGAGGCTTGTAGAAAAATATTAGGTAAATGGATACTTGTATGGCCTTTTCGGCCTATGTTTTGAGTATACAAATGATCATGTCATCCTTATAGGCGCGTCGGTCAGATGTATAAGTTTCTATATCATGTTAGGTCGTCCTATGACTATCATTCCCTTATGTTTTATTTCGGTTATCTCATGATGGCCATTTTGGCCTATTTACCCATGATAGTACGATAAGAAAGATATGTTACATTGGTACTCGGTCGAGTAAGGTACCGGATGCCCGTCGCGGCCCATAGGTTGGGTCGTGACAACCTTTACCTTTTAGATTTCTACGAAGTGCGATAACTCGGGCTAGGGTCTTCCGAATTCGATTCCGGGCATACACCCAAATCCCAAATCACGATACGGACCCATCGGGACTGTCAAATTACAAATCCGGGTCCGTTTACTCAAAACTTTGATCGAAGTCAACTCAAATAGATTTCTAGGTAAGATTTCATATTTTTTTAGTTTTTAACATAAAAATTTTCCGGAAAGATGCCCGGACTATGAACACAAATCGAGGAGGGCTAAAATGAGTTATTCAAGGCTTCGGGACACAGAATTGGGTTCTACTTCGCATGTCCGACTTGGACTCCCAAGTAGCTGCCTCGACGGGCTGACCTCTCCACTGCACTCGAACTAGAGGATAACTCTTCGATCTTAACTGACAAACCTATCGGGCTAGAATAGCCACTAGCTCCTCATCGTAGGTCAAATCCTTGTCCAACTGGACAGAGCTGAAATCTAATACATGGGACAGATCGTCGTGATACTTCCGGAGCATGGACACATGGAACACCGGATGAACTTCTGATAAACCTGGTGGCAACGCAAGACTGTAAGCCACCTCTCCCACTCTCTCGAGAATCTCAAAAGGCCCGATATACCTAGGGCTCAAATTGCCCTTCTTTCTGAACCTCATCACACCCTTCATGGGTGATACCCGAAGCAACACTCTCTCTCCGAACATGAATGCAACATCACGAACTCTATGGTCGGCATAACTCTTCTGCCTGTAATGAGTAGTGCGAAGTCGATTTTGAATAATCCTAACCTTATCTAAGGCATCATGCACCATATCTGTAAGTCTATAACACATGTGTGGAGCATATCCTCCAATATCTGAATAGTGCACTCGGAATGTCTGTCCATTTGAGGAGGAAACATTGTGCTCAACTCAACTCGCGTGCCCAACTCATGATGTACTGCTCTCCAAAAGTGCGAGGTGAACTGCGTACCTCGATCAGAAATGATATACACGGGCACACCGTGAAGAAGGGTGATATCACGAATATAAATCTCTACCAACCGCTCTGAAGAACAGGTAACTGCCACAGGAATGGAATGTGCTGACTTGGTCAGCCTGTCCACAATGACACAAATTGCATCGAACTTTCTCTGAGACCTTGGGAGTCCAACAACAAAATCCATAGTGATACGCTCCCACTTCCACTCAAGAATCTCTATCCTCTGAAGCAAACCACCAGGTCTCTGATGCTATTACTTTACTTGCTGACAATTTAGACACCGAGCTACATAAGCAACTATATCATTCTTCATCCTTCTCCACCAATAAAGCTACCGCAAGTCCTGATACATCTTGGTGGTGCCCGGATGAATAGACTACCGGGAACTGTGGGCCTTCTCAAGAATCAACTAACGAAGTCCATCTTAGGCACACAATCACGACACTGCATACCAAAAACTCCATCATCTCCAACAGTAACCTGCTTGGCATCACTGTGCCGCACTGTGTCCCTAAGGACCAACAAATGAGGGTCGTCATAATGCCGATCTCTGATGCGCTCTAACAAGGAATACCGAACGACTGTACAAGCTAGAACACGACTGGGCTCCGAAATATCCAGCCTCACAAACTGATTGGCCAAAGTCTAAACATCTTAAGCAAGCGGTCTCTCACCGACTGGAATGTACGCAAGGTTGCCCTATGATGCCTTTCTACTCAAGGCGTCGGCTACCACATCGGCCTTTTCGGGATGATACAAGATGGTGATTACATAGTCTTACAATATCTCCAACCACCTCGTCTGTCTCAAATTGAGATCATTTTGCTTGAACAAATACTGAAGGCTCCAATGATCCGTGAAAACCTCACACGACACGCCGTAAAGATAGTGCCTTCAAATCTTCAGCGCATGAACAATAATTCCAACTCTAAGTCATGGACAAGGTAATTCTTCTCATGAACCTTCAACTGCCGCGACGCATATGCAATCCCCCTGCCCTCCTGCATCAATACTGCACCGAGCCCAACATGGATGCATCATAATATACCGTATAAGATCCTGAATCTGTAGGCAACACCAACACCGGCGTTGTAGTCAAAGCAGTCTTAAACTTCTGGAAGCTCGCATCACACTCGTCTGACCATCTGAACGGGCACCCTTTTAGGTCAGCCTGGTCAACGGGGTTGCTATAGATAAGAACCCCTCCACAAATCGACGGTAATAGCTCGCCAAACCCAAGAAACTCCTAATCTCCATGGCTGAAACGGGTCTAGACCAGTTTTGAACTGCCTCAATCTTCTTAGGATCTACCTGAATGCCCTCTGCTGATACGACGTTCCCCAAGAAGCATCTGAATCCAACCAAAACTCGCACTTTGAAAACTTAGCATATAACCGGTTGTCCCTCTGAGTCTGAAGTACAATCTGAAGATACTTCTCGTGCTCCCTTCGATTGTGGATCAAGATATCATCAATAAACACAATCACAAAAGAGTCCAGATAAGGCTTGAACACTCGATTCATCAAATCCATAAATGTTGCTGGGGCATTTGTCAACCCAAAGGACATCACTAGAAACTCATAATGCCCGTACCGAGTCCGAAAGGCTGTCTTAGGGACATCAGATGCTCTAATCCTCAACTGATGGTAGCCAAACCTCAAATCAATCTTCGAAAACACTTTGGCACCATGTAGCTGATCAAATAAGTAATCAATCCTCGGTAATGGATACTTTTTCTTGATTGTGGCTTTGTTCAACTGCCGATAATCTATGCACATCCTCATTGATCCATCCTTCTTCTTCAAGAATAACACAGGCGCACCCCAGGGTGAGAAACTAGGTCTAATGAAGCCCTTATCAAGAAAATCTTTCAATTGCTCCTTCAATTATTTCAACTCAGGCGGGGTCATACGGTATAGCAGAATAGAGATAGGCTGAGTGCCCGGAGACAAATCAATTCAGAAATCAATGTCCCTATCGGGGTTGCATCCCGGGGAGGTCTGCAGGAAATACCTTTGGAAATTCACGGACAACCGGTACTGAATCCTGCCTCTGGCTGGCTGAGCAGGTGGTATAGCAACTAGTGCCGAGACCATGGCATGAGAACCATGATGTTGTGGCATGACGCCCAATAATCTCAGATAGGTCCTTCTGATATGACCATAACCACCACACTCAAAACATCTCGATTCACCTGGAAACATTAGCAGCCACCTGAAATAAATCTCACTCAGTCTCCTTAGCCATCTGCAACCAGCAAGTCCCTCAATAAACCTCTTCACTCTCTCTCTCTCTCGGTAGGTAGCAGAAGAATAGCATGACGGGCCAAATCCACAAAACGGGTCTCATACTGAGTAACAGTCATACTTCCCTGCTGGAGACGCTCGAACTAACAATGATACTCATCTCACAATGTGATATGGAGGAACTTCTCTAGGAAGAGATGAGAGAACTGGTCCCAAGTAAGATCAGGCGACCCAGCTGGTCTGGTAAAGAAACAATCTCTCCACCATTTCTTGGCAGAACCCGTCATCTGAAAAGCAGCAAAATCGACCCCATTGATCTCCACTATGCCGATGTTCCGTAGCACCTCATGAAAGCTGTCAAGATTCTCCTGGGGGTCCTCTAAATATGCACCACTGAAGTGAACTAGAAAGAGCTTAGTAAACTTTTCCAATCTCCATAAAGCCTTAGAAGATATAGCTGGCCCATCACCGGTCTATGCCACAACAACCGGCTGAACTACTCGGACTGGCTGAGCCGCTGGAGACTGATACTGGGGAGCCATTTGTTTCGGAGTGTGAATAGTAGGATTCTGTGCTCCTCCTCCAGCCTAAGAGACGGCTGGTGCCGTGGGAAATGTGCTAGTTTGGGTCACACTCTCCATAATGCCCACCAAACGGACCAAAGCGTCCTGAAGCACTAGGGTGGCAATGAACCCCTCCAGAACCTAAACTGGCCCGACAGGAACAGTCTGGGCTGGAACATCCTCGTTAAACTCTACCTGAGGCCCCACTGTTGGTGCTGATGCTTGAGCTCTGGGCTGACCCTTTCCCCTGCCTCGGCCTTGGCCTCAACCCCTGCCATTCGTAGTAGTTGCAACTGGGGGCTCTGGCTGCTGCTCAACTGAAGATGCGGTACATGTTCTAGCCATCTACGAGAGAATAAGAGTAGATGAGTTCAATTAGCATTGAGAGAACAAAACCGCACGACAGAGAAGAATAGAAGTGAAATTTATTCCTAAACTTCATAGCCTCTAGAAGATAAGTACAGACGTCTCCGTACCGATCCTCCAGACTTAACTAAGCCTGCTCATGAATTGTGAGACCTAGGAAACCTAGTGCTCTGATACCAACTTGCCACGACTCGGAATTCCCACCTTCGGGGTCGTGATGGTGCCTATCATTTCTCTTTCTAGACAAGCCAACGTTAGAGAATCATTAAGCCAAATTTTCATTCAATTCAGTATATAAAGTCAATTAAGATAAAACAAAATAGAACGAGTGCGGAATAATATAAATGCCCATAATATTTACTACAACCCGGATCGGGAGCCACAATTCATAAACTTCTAGGATTTTCTACAAATAAAGTCTAAAATAAATACATCTGTTTGAACAAAAGAAATAGTAAAAACAGGGAAAGATAGATGAGGACTTCAAGGTCTGCGAATTCTAACAGATCTACCTTGTGTCTCCAATAAAATAGTCTGAGTTGCTACACCTCTCGATTAGCTGGGACCAATGCCATAATCTGCATAAGAAGTGCAGAGTATAGTATGAGTACAACCGACTCCGTGTACTCTATAAGTGCCAAGCCTAACCTCGACGAAGTAGTGACGAGGCTAAGGTAGGTCACTCACACTACAACCTGTACGCAATAGATAATAAATACAGAAAAGGAAATATAGAACGAAATAAAGCAGGCAATTGATAATAATAGCTACAACGTTAGGGATAAGCCAACGACGTTCAGAATTTACCAATCCTTAAGTGCAAAAGAAAGTACCGTAAAACTAACATAGCTCAGGGGAATATAAACACATAGGTTGTTACGATGCGCAACCCGATCCCACCATACATCACATAATCCTCCCTTATTTCCTAGTAACAACATTAACAACAATAAGTGTGTAAATATATATATATATATATGTATGTATATATATATATATATATATATATATATATATATGTATGTATGTATATATATATATATGTATGTATGTATATATATATATATGTATGTATGTTGCGGAACGCAACCCGATCCCATCATATCACTATATCAGAATCATAATTCACCTTTATTCCACCAAACAATCCACCCGTATTACACATGTTGTGGCGTGCAAATCGATCCCACCATATCAGAATATCAGAATCATAATTCACCTTTATTCCTCAAAACAATCCACCCTTATTACACTTGTTACGGTGTGCAGCCTGATCCCGCCATATCAATACCAAGTAATTAATATGCACATTAAAATTAACAAGTCAAATCATGGAAAGCTTTTACAATCCATAAATACAAAACGGAACCAAATAGGGAACCTTGTACAACATGAGAATCTACATAAGTAATATTACACAGCGAGACCAACCCAGAAATTTACAACTAGAAGGTGCAAATAAACCAGCTTGAGCAAATAGCAGGAGATCATGAAACTATGAAAATATCTAATATCATGAACTGGAGAAGACATTGATTAACATGTGGCAGTTAGGCATGGAAACACATTTAAAGCATATAACTATTAATACATGGAAAGAGATAATTAAAGGAAAGCGGAAAAATAGGGAAAACAGATAATTCAGCGGCGCATAAGCACTCATCACCTCGCATATACGCAGCTCACATTAAATTCACATAACACATAGTCCGAGGATTTCTAATTCCCTCAAGTCAAGGCTAGCCACAACACTTACCTCGCTCCGAAGACCACTCAACGCTCAACCAAAGCTTTGCCTCTCAAACAAGCCTCCGAACCAATACAATCTAGCAAATTACCAACCAAATGATTCAAATTAAGCCTTAGGAACTACCCACGATTGCAAAAAATTCAATTTAGGCAACTTTTGAAAAAGTCAACCCCCGACCCGCTTGGTTCAATCCCGAAGTTCGGACCAAAACCTGATTACCCATTCACTTCCAAGCCGGGTTATGTAATTTGGATTGGAAACCGACCTTAATTTGAGGTCTAAATCCCCAATTTACAAAATCCCTAATTTCTACCCAAAACCCCCCAATTTCCATCAAGAAAACACAAGATTTAAGGTTGAAATCTTAGTAAATGTAGTGAAAGATTGAAAGAAACTAGTTTAGAATCACTTACCAATGATTTGGGAAAGGACGGTCTTTTGAAAAATCACCTATAGGGTTTCTTGTTTTGAAAATTTTGAAAAACAAGCAAAATCCCGTCTAAGTCAAGTTTTACCCAGCTGCAGATGCCTCAAATGCGATAGCATGTTCACAATTGTGATCATCGCATTTGCAAGAAAGAGATCGCAACTGCTAACTCCTTCTAAAATCCTAGTGATCGCAAATGCAAACCCTGCAACCCTCACAAATGCGGCCTTTCTTTCGCAAATGCGAAGATTCTCAAAACAGTACTGAGTCGCAAATGCGACTCTGCCTTAGCAAAAATGGAAAGAACAAGTTCGCAAATGCAAACCCTAGCCTTGAAAGTGCGAGTATATGGTGTCCCAGCTACTCTTCGCAAATGCCATGAGTAGCTCGCAAATGCAAACCCATCAGAAGTCGCAAATGCGATGCCTGATCTCGCAAATGTGATGCCTGATCTTGCAAATGCGAGATCAAAGGCCTCCACCAAAACTGAAACACCAGCAATATTTTCTAAGCCAATTTCACTCTGTAGCATATCTGAAACTCACCCGAGCCCTCGGGGCTCTAAACCAACTATGCACACAAGTCTAAAAATATTATACGAACTTGCTCGCACGATTAAATCGCCAAAATAACACCTAGAACTACGAATTGAACACCAAATCAAATGAATTTTTTCAGAAAACTTTGAAACTTCTATTTTCACAACTAGTCATGCGAATCATGTCAAACCAACTCCGCTTTTCACCAAATTTGACAGACAAGTCATACATACAGTATTGGACCTATATTGGGTTTCGAAATCAAAATACGGACCTGATATCTAAAAAGTCAAACATTGGTCAAACATTTCAAATTCATTAAGCCTTTAACTTTTAAATTTCTTCAAAGTGCGATAACTCGGGCTAGGGACTTCTGAATTCGATTCTGGACATACGGCCAAGTCCCAAATCACGATACGGACCAACCGGAACCGTCAAAATATGAATCTGGATCCGTTTGCTCAAAATCTTGACTGAAGTCAACTCAAATAGATTTCAAGGAAAAATTTCATATTTTTCTCAATTTTAACATAAAAGCTTTCCGGAAAGACGTCCCGGCTGCGCATGCAAATCGAGGAAGGATAAAATGAGGTGTTTAAGGCTTCAGGACACAAAATAGGGTTCTAAAATATAAGATGACCTATCGGGCCATCACATAATCCCTTGGGTTACTTAGTGCTATTACTTTGTTTGGTTCATAGGATTAAAAATGGGATATACCATAATTAATCCAAAACATGTATTTGGTTTAAAGTTGGATAAACTCGGATAAAATTATATTTCCTATTTTAACCTTATATATTCCATGACTTATACAAACGATATTTTTCTATTGTAGCGTGCAGCCTGATCCACATATATATAGTCGATTGCGCTCATTGGGGATGTGCAAACTCCGGAGGGACTACTTCAGTCCAAGCGCTATATCGTTGTTGCGTGCAGCCCGATCCCATAAAATGTAATCTATATATCGGTGTGGCATACATCCCGATCACATAAAATATAATCAATATATCGCTGCGGCGTGCAGCCCGATACATAAAATATAGCCAATATAACATGTTACGGCGTGCAGCCCGATCCCAAAATATCACTCTCACTCGGGCCCTTGACTCACTCAGTCATCAATCTCTCCAGTCTTACTCACGGGCTCACAATGTCATGAAACTACCTCGACAACTATGATATGATGTATCAATAAATAATAATTAAGACTGAGATATGGCATGAATGCATAGATATGACTGAGTACGAAATATCAATGAAATCAGTAAGATGAGAGTAAGAAACGACCACTATGGGTCCAAATAGTATCGGCATAATGCCTAAACATGATATCTAGCATGATTGACAGCTTAACTACTTTATCACATATAGGAAACATATACATCAACAAAGTAGGACCACTATAAAGTGCCATAGAAGCAACAGAGTCCCAGTTCACATGGTGCGCGCCCACACGCCCGTCACCTAGCATGTGCATTACCTCAATACCAATCACATAACACGTATTACGGGGTTTCATACCCTCAGTACTAAGTTTATAAGAGTTAGTTACCTCGAACGAGCCAATACCAATATCGAGCAAGTCAAGCGATGCTCCAAAGATGCCATCACATGCGTAGTGACCCCCGAACGGTTCAAAACTAGCCAAAAGCAACTCAAATACATCAAATAAAGCCCAAGGAAATAATTCCAAATGATATAGATCGATTCCTTAATCAAAATCCAAAACTGGCCAAAAATCACACACCGGGCCCGCGCCTCGGAACCCAACAAATCTCACAAAATCTGATAACCATTCATTTACGAGTCCAACTATACTAGTTTCACTCAAATACGACTCCAATTTGATGTTCAAAACTCAAAAAATTATATTGTGAAACTCTAGGTCAAACCCCCAAATTTCTCTTTAAATTCATCAATCAATTGCTAAAAATGAAGATAGATTCATGAAATATAACCAAAATCGAGTAGTGAACACTTACCCCAATTCATATGGTGAAAATTACTTCAAGAATAGCCTCAATCCGAGCTCCATAGCTCCAAAAATGTAAAATGGTTGAAACCCTCGAAATAGAGTACTTTATAATCTGCCCAGGCCTCCTTTTTCGCGAACGCGGGAAAACCATTGCGTTTGTGATGAATAAAACTCACACTGGCACAAAAGACTCTACGCATTCGCGATACATCCCACGCAAATGCGATGAACACTGCTGCCAAAGCTTCACGAACGCGACTAACCTTACACGATCGCATAGAAGAACACTCAAATTCTAAGCTGCCAACCTCAACACTACGCGAACGCAATCCTCCATATGCGAACACGAAGAGGACTTGCCCCAACTCTACGTGAACACGGGACATACTTCGCGATCGCGAAGAATAATTTTCTGCTGCCATCATAATAAATTACGCGTTCGAGATACTTGCCACGCGAACGCGATGAAGGACTGAGACACCAGAAACCAGCAGAACACAATAGTGGAAACATGAAGGAAAATGATCTGAAATCAATCTGAAACACGCCCAAGCCCCTCGGGACCATGTCCAAACATACCAATAATTCCCATGGAATAACACAGACCTACTCGAGGCCTCAAAACACACATAACAACACCAAAAAGATGAATCACACCTCAAATCAAATCTATGAACTTTGAACTTTCAATTTCCAAAAATCGCGCCAAAACATATCAAATTATTCCGGAATGAATACAAATTTTGCACACAAGTCCCAAATGACATGACATAGCTATTCCAATTCCCCGAACCACAATCCGAATCCGATATCCTCAAAGTCAACTTCCGGTCAAACTTATGAACTTTTTGAACCTTCAAATTTCTAATTTTTGCCAATTTGTGTCGAAACCTTGTAGAAACATCCAAGTACAAATCCGGGCATAAGCCTACGTCCAAAATTACCATACGAACCTACCGAAACCATCAAAACTCCGTTTTTGGGTCAAATTCACAAAAAGTCAAACTTGGTCAACTCTTTCAACTTAAAGCTTCAACAATGAAATTCATTCTTCCAAACCAATTTCGAATAACCTGAAAACCAAAATCGATGATTCACATAAGTCATAATAAATCATACTGAGCTACTCATGCCCGTAAACTACTGGGCAAAGTGCAAATGCTCAAAACGACTGGTTGTGTCGTTACATTCTCCCCCACTTAAACATATGTTCATTCTCGAACGTGCCAAGAGTTGTTCCCAAAACCATCAAACCGCCGTATAACCTTACCATGCACATACCCGGGGGTGATCCTACGTCACCCTATCCCATATAGGTCTGATAACACAA
Organism: Nicotiana paniculata; assembly: GCA_005239505.1. Lineage (NCBI taxonomy): Eukaryota > Viridiplantae > Streptophyta > Magnoliopsida > Solanales > Solanaceae > Nicotiana > Nicotiana paniculata. The sequence continues at coordinate 24,270 of ML311757.1, read as the reverse complement.
TATAACTAAAATTTCTCAATTCAACCTAGCCCATAAGCCTTAGAATCCAATTTTTCCAACATCCGAAATTTCTTATAAGATCTGAATTTTGCAACTTACACATTGGATAGGTTTGAACAAGTTGTACCAAATCGCAAACATAACCTAAGATACAATCACAGGATATACCATATAACTCAAATACCCATAGCAAAATCTCTTATCATAGTAACTACTCAGAATAACCCAATACCGGTAATAAACCTCATACCTAGCAAAACCTCATTCTAAAACCTTCTTACACTGCCGATAATGAAAGAACACGCAGAAACTCATAACCATCAATCAAGTCAACAAGCCATGGAGCTCCCTCTCCTTCAATAAGAACTATAGCCAATTCCTAATCCGACTTTCGATATTATTCTTTCAAATATACCGCAATCAAATTCGATAGCACCCATCCAAGATCGGACGACTCCATCTTATCGAATACAAACTACTCTACTGACACGCAACACTCATACTACTCAGAGCCACAAATCATTCAATCCATGCACCAATAAGCAACAATCCAAATGTACTCAACCACGAAAATGACTCAATCAAGAGAACTGTCCCTCAAGACCAACGGGTACCCCCACAATGCAATGCTAAGAACCTATCACACACCGTAGAACCAAAACACACGAATCTAATACAAGGGATCATATCTCAACATAACTATGTTGCAATGCGTGACCCCATCCAAACACTGATCCATATGAAATACATCAGTCATCATGATCAATAACCATGTGCAATACGACATCAAGTACTCAAAATGCATTACTATAACCATGGAGAAACAGATGACACAATGGCATCCAAAACCCGAAAGAACATAACCCATACGCCATCAACCATGCAATACCCAATTACTCATCTTACTCAAATTCGCTATAAAGCCCAAATAGAATCGCACCAGGTGTTCCTAAAACCAATGAATCACAACTCCTCGTAGCATAGAAGAGTAACTCACATAAAATTTCAGAACACGATAAGCTCAGCAACAACCGAATAGCACATCCCTCAACAATAGCATTATGGAACCCACCAATCTGACTCGGTGTAGAATACACATCCTAATTGGGCCTACCAATGGACCCCCAAATCAACTTCGGGCACCCACAAATAGATAAATAAACCTCTGAAACCCCACAATGACTGAATCATAACACATACTATCACCTAGCTAGCTTCGGCCATGACTTCACAATCCACCACCATGGAACAATCAGCTCTTGAGAACTCCAGTCTCCAAATCCATAAAACACATGAATCACCATATATGATCCCAACTCCACCGCCAGAATTTCTAACACATCTCTCATACACAATCATCCCACGAGGAACACTTCTAAAATTTTTCCATGCCACATAGCAAAATTTGAATATCAGCAGTCGATCAACCAAGAGAGTATCACAGTACCAGTAAAATATCTATAAATAAAAACACATTGGCCGTTCGGAAATGTATACTCTCATCAAGTCATACCATATAGTAATATCATCTACCTAGTCATCTGAAACCATCCATATTGCCTACGAATTTTATGACCTTCCCTTCCAAAACAGAACTGTGATCTCGCTCACGTAAATCTCAATCCCACACAACACACTGCATACCATGCCATCATATGAAAAGTACGAGAACGTCATAGTCCACTCCGAGTCACAAGCAACTACACACTCAATCAGTCAAGGACCTTCCATTTGATTTCATCCAGGAGAAATTCACTATACACCATATGCTCCTCACGCCAGTAGGAGATATACCCCTCGAACCGTGGTAAAACCCATTGAGAACTCTTTGAAACCCATTTTCACATAACCAAGCTATTAGAACCGAATCTCTGTAACTCAACCCAGCCACGCAGGTCACTACAACCCAAGAGCATTTCCACGAAACACCTGTAGAGACTAGCCACATCATAAGTATCCAAAGGATCGATCATATCCATTATTGTGCTGACCCAACTTACTACCAAGTTGTCCTGTTTCTCTAAATACTTTCTAAATTGCGTTCAAATTGATACTTCTCCTTGCTAGAACACCATGTTCCTTAACCAAAATTCATCACACAAGAGACCCTACTATAAAACCACAACGCCCTAAGTCATAAAGACCCATAAGTTGCTGACTTCCCTCTTAAACACCCCGAAGCACCACAACCGAGACACCCACTCTAAGGAGACCTTATGTGAACCTAAAACTATTTCCTTCACCTTCTCGATACTGAAATTCATAACCCACAATGATAGATTTAAAAATGCCATATGTCTCGACACCATCTAATGTAACTCTCAGTTCCTAGCCATATACAAATCTTAAAAATTCCAAATTGCTACATATAAATATTGAAACCATTAGAACCATTCTCAAGAGTCACCCACTCTACTAAAATCTCAATTAAATCGACCAAACGGGTCGAACGACTTGTGCCTTATTATCACCCCAACACCCAAGGGAGTAACCCACACTCCTAAGAACCCGAGTAAATTCCTTCTCCATGTACACTACATTATTCACGAGTAACCACTCAATCATTCCATGATTCCCATATACCCATAGAGTGTAATACAACCCGTATCCAGAAATTCCCTTACTCGAGTCATCCTCAATCTCAATCCCTGCAGTCATAACTGATTCACCAATATACCTCAAATTGAAACCAAGACAACACATAATCGTGCAATCAACTTGTCGATAGCAGACTCTCCCACTTGGATCAAAGTCATAGATCAAAACACATAATAGCTCACAATGACCATACTCTATTACTGCCCAAATTCCGCAATGAGATTCAACCAAATCCTTCCTAAGCTCCCGTAATGCAAATCATCCAATACTTCAAATTATCTACAAACTTTGCATTCACCCTCGTAATAGTCAAGCAAACTTACACAAGCAATCCATACTCAAATTGCACATATATCATTCACTGGTAAAAGAGAACTCTCTATAAAAACATCATAGGGACCACACAGCCTCAGGACACCTCGTAGGAGATAACCCATGTGCTCTGCCTCAAACTGACATCTCTCTATACCCTTCCACAGTTACAACTACTACGCAATCCCTTAATCTTCCTGATTCTGAACTCATCAACAAGACATGAGAATCTAATTCGTTCCACAATTGAACAACATGAAAGATATTCCAATACACTCACAACTCAAGACCATACACCATATCAAGACAGAAATCAAACACCCAACAATCCTTACTAGATCTCAAGTAAACTCTTCTCATCACATTCGAACAATCTGAACATATCTCGTAGTCACATCATACTCACCACGTAGTCAGCCAATCACAAATTCCACTAATAGGGACACCATCGGACATATAAGTCCCAAAAGCACGTGCTCAAACAACTGAAATCTCCGTGATCAAGCTACCATCAAAAACCAGCCTCAAGTCCTTCATACTATCCCACCATCAGTATGTCAAAATCACATCTCGCACCTCAACCATAAAATCACAAGTCGTCGTTGCACAGCTGATAACGAGTGTTCATGTGCGCATACGAATGCGTGGAAGGAATTCAAAAGGGTTACACTTCAAGCTGAATCAATGTCGCATGGTAAGGAAAGAAAGATGGGAAGTATATACTAAATGTCCTGTAGCCTCTCGAAAATAGGTATGGACGTCATCATACCGATCTGCAAGACTCTACTAGACACTTGCTCATGACTTGTAGAACCTATGAACCTAGAGCTCTGATACCAACTTGTCACGAACCCAACTCCACTAGTCGTGATGGCACCTAAACCAACCTGCTAGGTAATCCAACTAATAACTATTCAATTCCAATAATATTAACAAGATAATTAAATGAAAGTAATTTACTGAATCTTAAACATTTCCCAAGGACTGGTAGTACAAATCATGAGCTTCTAAGAATAGAATTTACAAAGCTGAAATGAAATAAATACACCGTCTGTTTAAAAAGTACATAAATAGAGTTTTATAGATCTAAAGCTACCACGAACAAGGGCAACTACAACCGGGTCGCAGGTACATCTTTAATCTAGATCCCATCGAACACAGCAACATCAGCAGCCAACATCTGCACGCAAGGTGCAGAAGTGTAGTATGAGTACAACCGACCCATGTACTCACTAAGTAACAAAACTAACCTTAGGTTGAAAGTAGTGATGAGCTAACACAAGGTCGGGTATAATACCAATATTCCACAACAGTTCATAACAGTATGATACAGGTAATAAAAGAGGTATCTCAGAAGTAAGATGCTCAGCTTGTTCACAATTCTAGAAAATGGGCATGCTTTTCAAGTATCTCAGTGAAAACTCAAATCTTTTATCGATTATGCCAAAATACGAGTAAGTTTTAAAACTATGATTTTTCCCAAACATCCTTTCAACAATTAGTAAGATGTTTCATTTTCATATAGCATGAGGAAAGTACGTATCTACACCTATATGTCAAGATACATGTAAAATCATAAATGTCCCAAACTGGGTAGCAGAAGGAAATGCATCTCTATGCATGTATCCCAAGTACGCATATCAAATGCAATGCATCTTGATGATGAGCTCATGTATTCACTTTCTCATAGTAATCAATCTCACCGTCTCACATCCTCTATCACTATGCTCAATGCTCAGCACACTCTATCACTCACTGTTGTACAACACTTGTTGCGGAGTGCAGCCCGATCCACATATATATAGTCAACTGCGCTCACTTGGGGTGTGCAGACTTCGGAGGGGATCCTTCAGCCCAAGCTCTATATCGTTGCAGCATGTTGCCCGATCCCATAAAATGTAATCAATATATCGTTGTGGCGTGCATCCCGATCCCATAAAATATAATCAATATATCGATATGGCGTGAAACCCAATCCCATAAAATATAATTAATATAATATGTTGCGGCGTGCAGCCCGATCCCAAAATATCATTCTCACTCAGGCATTCGGCCTCACTCAGTCGTCAATCTCTCCAGTCTCACTCACAGGCTCACAATGTCATGAAACTAGCCCGACAACTATGATATGTTGTATCAACAAATAATAACTGAGACTGAGATATGGCATGAATATGACTAAGTACGAAATATCAATAAAATCAGTGAGATGATAGTAAGAAACAACCACTATGGGTCTAAATAGTATACATAATGCCTAAACATGATATCTAGCATGATTGACAGCTTAACTACTTTATCACAGAGAGGAAACATGGATATCAACAAAGTAGGACCACTATATAGTGCCATAGAAGCAACAAAGTCCCAGTTCACATGGTGCACGCCCACACACCCGTCACCTAGTATGTCCGTCACCTCAATATCAATCACATAACACGCATTACGGGATTTCATACCCTCAACACTAAGTTTGGAAGAGTTACTTACCTCGAACGAGCCAATACTAATGTAGAGCAAGCCAAGCTATGCTCTAAAGATGCCACCACACGTGTAGTGACCTCGGAACAACTCAAAACTATCCAAAAGCAACTAAAATACATCAAATAAAGCCCAAGGAAATAACTCCAAATGATAAAGATCGAATCCTTAATCAAAACCCGAAACCAGCCAAAAATACACACCGGGATCGCGCCTCGGAACCCAACATGTCTCAAAAAATCAGACAACACATTCAATTACGAGTCCAACCATACTAGTTTCACTCAATTTTGACTCCAATTCGATGTTCAAAACTCAAAAATTGATATTATGAAACTCTAGGCTAAACCCCCAAATTTCTCTTTAAATTCATCAACCAATTGCTAAAAAGGAAGATAGATTCATGAAATATAACCAAAAGCGAGTAGAGAACACTTACCCCAATTCATATGGTGAAAATTGCTTCAAGAATCGCCTCAATCCGAGCTCCATAGCTCCAAAAAGTTAAAAATGACTGAAACCCTCGAAATAGAGTACTTTATAATCACAGGCTTCCTCTTTCACGAACGCGGAAAGTCCATTGCGTTCGCGATGAATAAAACTCACACTGCCACAAAAGACTCTACGCGTTCGCGATACACCCCACGCGAACGCAATGAACACTGCTACCAAATCTTCACGAATGCGACTAACCTTACGCCATTGCATAGAAGAACGCTCAAATTCCCACCTGCCAACCTCAACACTACGCGAACGCAATCCTCCATACGCAAATACGTAGAGGAATTGCCCCAACTCTACGCAAACGGGGGACATACTTCACGATCGCGAAGAACAATTTTCTGCTGCCATCAACATACACTACGCGTTCATGACACTTGCCACGCGAATGCCATGAAGGACTGAGACACCATAGACCAGCAGAACAGAGTAGTGGAAACATGAAGGAAAATGGTCCAAAATCAATCTAAAACACACCCGAGCCCTTCGGGACCACATCCAAACATACCAAAAAAAAACATGGCATAATATAGACCTACTCAAGGCCTCAAAACACAGATAACAACATCAAATTGACGAATCACACCTCAAATCGAAATCTATGAACTTTGAACGTTCAATCTTTAAAACTTGCGTCGAAACATATCAAATCATCTCGGAAAGAACCCAAATTTTGCACACAAATCCCAAATGACATGACGAAGCTATACAATTCCCAGAATCACAATCTGAATCTGATATCCTTAAAGTCAACTTCCGGTCAAACTTATGAACTTTTCGAACCTTTAAATTTCCAATTTTTTCCAACTTGTGCTGAAACCTTATAAAAACATCCAAGTACAAATTCGAGCATACGCTCGAGTCCAAAATCACCATACGGACCTACCAGAATCGTCAAAACTATATTCCGGGGTCAAATTCACAAAAAGCCAAACTTGGTCAACTCTTTCAACTTAAAGCTTCAACAATAAAATTCATTCCTCCAAACCGATTCTGAATACCCTGAAAACCAAAATCGATGATTCACATAAGTCATAATACATCATACAGAGCTACTCATGCCCGTAAACTACCAAGCAAATGCAAATGCTCAAATAACGGCATAAGGAGACTTGGGCACAATGAGGTTAAGAATGGTAAAAGTCATTAATATTTCACTAAAACTACATCTACCATGTAAAAGAATGCTGAAAATTTTTGGGTTTCAGCAAACAAAACAAGTACAAACCAACATCAAAATTCCAACAGTTGTTACTCAACAAACTGAAAATAGATACCTTGGACAAAGAGAAGTAACAAAAAAGCAAGAAAAAAGATAAAAAGGTTTTTTTTAGAGAAACTTCCGTGTAATAATAAAGAACGAGGTCGAGAAGGGAAAGTAACAAGAGAAGGGAAGAATAGAAATAAAAACTTACTGAGAAGGAGAAGTAGATTTTCTCCCTTGTTATCAGGAAGCCATGGTTGAGATATGAAGCTCGGTTGTATTGTCGTAGAGAAAAGAGTTTGTGGAGAACTGACAAAACAAACGTACTGATGCAGTGAAAATGGCTTTTGGAGGGGTAATCCGGTCTTCCGTGGGATAAGTTTATACTAATATTTGGTATAAAATTATACTCGTATTGTTTAATACCAATAAACAAATATGGAATAAATTTAATCTCAATTTTTATACTGGGATATTCCACCTAATACCTATAGCCAAATGACCCTTATGTGTCTGACTTTATACTGTGATATTATCCTAATCTTGCAAATATAATGTGACAATGGTTTTGGGAACCTAGATTATTTAATATTCCTTATATCTGACACCAGTTCTACCAAGCTGATGTTAAAGTTGTAGTCAGAAAACCTGTGATATATTGAATCTCAGGACCCCGATGCTTCTTACTCCTGCAAATCTCTGCTATTTCGACTACGATCCGTCCTTCTATTGAAAGTGTACCTATCTGATAACTAAAAACCTTTATTTACTTGCTCGCCAGGCCTTTCATAAGGTTGAAAATGACTCCTAGAGGACCTCTGATCTATATCAGCATCACTTTTTGAATTTATCTTGATTCCGATCATGATTTCGTCCTTTAGAAGACACTGAAGAACCCAGTTTATCATCTTCTATTCTGATCTTTGACTCATAGAGATTGTGAACATTTGCCCATGTGGTTGCCTGAAATTCTAGCAAGTTTTCCTTCAGTTTCCCGGAGGCAACAAAACTCAATGGTTTTATACCTTTTGTAAATGCCTCCATTGCCCACTTATCCGGTACTGCTGGTAACATCATCCTTTCCTTCTAAAATCGGATCACGAACTCTCGAAATAGTTCGGATTCTCCTTAGAATATTATGAATATATTTGCCTTCCTTGCTTGGACCTTTCTTACTCCAGCATGAGCTTTAATAAAAGAATCGACAAGAATTTCAAAAGAATCGATGGAATGCTCAGGTAAAAGAGAATACCAAGTTAAAGCACCCTTCGTCAGGGTTTCACCGAATTTCTTCAACAAGACAAATTTGACCTCGTGATGGGCCAGGTCATTTCCCTTTATAGTCGTTGTCTATGTCGTGATATGTTCCTCTGGATCTGATGTTCCATCATACTTCAAAATATCTGGCATATTGAATCTTTTCAGAATCAACTCTGGGGTCGCACTAGGTTTGAACGGCAACTGCGTATACTTCTTGGAATCCGGTCCCTTTAGCATCGACGGCGCTCTTGGTATCTGATCCATCCGAGCATGGAATTCTTTAGAATTTTGTTCCATTCGTTCATTTATTTCTCTCATGAATCTCATGAGCTCGATTATGAAAGGGTCATTTGCGTTGTTGTCATTCCAGATCCATTAGCAGTACCTCTTGCCTAGTTAAAATCGAACTTCTTCCTTGGAGCGTCGCTACCGGTTCTTTGAACTGTTTCATTTTTAGGGACGCTGGGAAGAATCTGAACTCCTCCATTAGAATTATTAGAAGCACCTGATAGTGCCTGTTTTAATTCTGTCATAACCTGGTCTTGCTGGACAACGTGTTCATCATCCGCATCATCAGGAGTTGGACTCCTCACATGTCGAGGATTTTAACCTTCACGAACCCAAGTTGTTTCATCTCCTTCATTGCAAGTTTCGCTAGTTGAGTCATCATGTTGGAACACATCCTCATATTTTTTCTACGCTCCAACATTATAGGAATTGTTGACATAGTTATCTTCCATATCTGATTTTTCTTTTGCTAAGAAAGGAATCAAAATATGTTAGTAAAAGATGAATAGATCAAAGAAATTACACAACTGTCTATGCCCCACAGTGGGCGCCAAACTGTCTACCCGTAAAATAGTACAGTTAAATTTGTAACATGGTATATAGACACGTGAATTAGTTTGATCCAAAATATGATATAAATAAGAAAGAAAATGAGATTATGAAATAAATTTAAAAGATACACGAGCCTGGCTAAGTTTTTAGCTTCTCAGATAGAAATATCAAGAACAATGTTAAGAATAAAAATAAAGTGAGCAATTTTATAGAATGGGAGCAGATTATAGCTTTTTTGTACAGAGTATTTCATGTTTACAATGGATACTAATCCTTTTATTTATATCTCTACGGAGACAAGATCCCCAAACAAGCCCTTTTGAATGAGAATAAAACCGCCATTGATGACTACATAACGGTTTACTATAAATAGATGATTCTTTGCAACGACTGCTCATTGAATGTTGTCTTTTCCAACCGATGTTTTACTTCTAAATATTTGTTCTCGAATTCAATGCCTTCGGGACTTGCTCAGCACCAGTCACATGCTTGCATCCGGTGCCAGCTATTTACTTACTCACATCTTACCTGTCTTTAATTTCACGTGTCATCTCGTCATTTTTCCAACAGTTACTAACCAATTTCACTCCATAAAGATAGTCCCCCTACTTTTCAGTAACTTACTTCCTGTTAGCGGGAAGTAGATAATACCTCTTTTCATGGAGGAAAAGTTCCTGAATGATTACTGACACTTGAAAGGACGCGTCTTCTCGCATTTAATGACCCGAACACGTGTTAGTCTGCGATTCAACAAATATTTTTGCTAGTTTTTTAGGTAATCATGACCACGATTTTTACCGTCTATAAACTTCTTCACTACTCATCACTTTTACCCTTCACGTTTACAAATTCTTCTTCTTCTTTGAATCTCATTATAACCCTATGGAAAAATTCCTCTTTCTCAATACAATTTCACTACTCAAATTTCTTACCATCATCATGTCTTCTAACAGCGTTGTCATTGAAAACCCTTATCGTCACTTTGATGGAGGCCCTAAGAAGAAAAAAGCGAAGGAGGTTGATGTTGGATCCGAACCTCCTACCGTTAATACCATTATTCCTCTCCAACTTGACTCCCTCTTAGATCTTCAAGTCCAAAAAGAACCCATTAATCAAAGAACAACATATTCTGGTATGTTTACATTTATCATTCTTCCATACATCTTGCTATTATTCATGTCGTGAAGAGGGATTGAAATTAGAATGACATCGACATCATTGCCCCTAATAAAGTGAAAGGGTCACCTTCTCCAAATCGGGGTTCAAGTATGTTTATACATACCCTGCTACCTTGGGAGTGGGTAAAGGAATTGACCCTATAATTTTAGAATTCTGACATTGATACCAAATATGCTTGGATCAAGTAGGTCTATCAATATGTCATATGGTGTCTCGCCTCCGAAAAATATGCTCTAAGACTGGGGAAACCCTAACTCTCACACACATGATCAACCTCTACTCCCCAAATATCTTTCGTGGGGGGAGTGTTGAAGCTCAGAAAACGTAGTCACCATGCCCTCCTAACCAGCGTTGATGACGATACAACCATAGATGGATGGATGGTTTGTTGTCATTGCTATCATGGACATCCTCTCGACAACAACACCTGTTATTCTTGAATTGTGGAATCTTCTTCATAAGTCTTCGAATATTTTTTCCTTTCCATGTATAAAAAGACTTTTCTCCTTTGTTAACTTTGCATTTTTCTTATTCCAGCTACTCATAGGAACCACCACACGTTCAGAACCTGTCCCAATAGGTACAGAAAATTTTGGATATTTCTACACCAAAAACTCGAAGGTGAGAGGAAATGGCTCCCAGATTTAATTGGAAAGCCAAAAACCATGGTAAGTAAAGGTTCTTTCTTACTTCTTTCATCTTTTAGCACGACTCAGAATCAATTTGTTAGCTCACTTTTTGCAACACACAGGACTTCCGAAGGGATCCGTTGTCTACCCTGCCTTCGAGGTTCTTAATGATTCGGAGAAAGCCCAATGGGTATTACAAAATGTTCTTAATCGGATGAGAGCTCGTGAATCTACTCTTTCTTCCGGTGAAGGCGCCTCCTCCCCGAGTCCCCATCCCAAAGATAAGAAACCAAAGAGAAAACGTACCTCCTCGGTGGGACCCAGGAGAAGAAATTGAAAGAAATACCAACCGAACTGGCCCCAGTGGTCCTTGATGATGAAGGAAATGATGATGAAACGGCTCCCCTTCAGAGAAGAAAAATATTGTCGTTAGCTTAACTGGGTGAGCTTCATACTCCACAACCGAGAGAAGTTCTAGGACTCTTCTCAGAAATGGGATCGGCTGGAAATAGTTCATCTCGTTTTCAAATCCCCATTGTTACTTGGGGTAAAAAGAGTTCAACCCTGACCTTCCTCAACCATCAGATTCTGCGCCTGTTGCAACCGCATCTCCTTCTAAACCAGCTGCTACTTATCCATCGGCCCCATCTGAATAGATAGAAGATTTTCTTTCTCCACGGTCACCCGACCATGAAAATTTGGGGAACACTTATCCGGCACCTACTCAAAACCTTAATGGAAAACGGAGTGTAATACTCACATTTTTGAATGAGTGCCACGTACTTCCAGGCCGATGAAGCTTGCCAACTATTTGAAGCCGCTGGCCATGAAAAAAGATTGGAGAAAAATGGACTCACTATTTGCTGAGTGTCTTTTAAGCAACAACATGAATTGTTCAGTGCATGTATCAGTCAAACCTTCTTCTATCTTCTTTTTCATTTATAATACTTTTCATAAATAACCTTAGCTTTAACCTTTCCAGGCCAACCTTCTTACTTCTGAGCGTCTATAAAGGTTGATTTTGGATAAACAAGAACTTACTTCAGAACGAGATTAATTTTTGGCCTAACAGAATCAGTTTGCCAAGCGCCTCCCGATGTTGGAAGCAAAAGTTGCTCAAATGGGTGAGCTCGAAGCTCAACTAGAGCAATCCGAGCAAGATAAAATTGCCCACAGCCAAGAAGCTGCTCAATTACATAAAGATCTTAAGTAGGCGAAGGACAAATGAGCTGAACTGCATGATATTGTGACTGATGTGACTGATGTGACTGATGTGACCGAGAGAAGACTCTTCTCTCCCTTCGAGCTGTGGCAGCAAAACCAAACGATGTATATATTTTTCTTTTATTTTGTAACTATGCCAAACTTCTTTATTGGGTTTGGCATTTTAATTGATGAAATCAATTTTTTGCTCAAGTGTTGTGCAAAAAATACTCTTTTTTATTTAACTGGCGAAGCTTCGGGAATTCTTTTCACATCCGATAGCTTTTGATCCCGGGCATTCACACATTCGGAATCTACCCTTTTACTATGAGAGTTTCGTGTGAGAGGGCCCTTATGTTTGCAGTGCTCTTGAAGAGGACGTCTCTTATTCATTCCGGCACAAGCATTTAAAGTTTAAACTAACTTTCAAATGAAAAAATAAATTAACTTATCTTTCAGACAAGAAATAAGATAAAAATAAAAGGACTTTGATTTATTCCCTTTGTCTTTAAAAGTACATTTACATAATAATTCATTTTCTCAAGTAAATAAAGTTGCCAATACATGTGGCTAACTTGTACAACTTATTTCTACGGAGTTGATCATGTAGTCCTCAGTCTTGTTAAGATATAGATGTGGTTCTAACAGTCCTCGATGTTTATGACACTTTCAATGCCTTAATATGTAATAGTTCCCGCCAGTGTTCGGATACTAAGTATGAGAATTCAAACACTGGAAGTCTTGTTTTTTACAATGATCCTTTCTTTGTAGTATGCTTTACATTGCTGCCCCATTAAAAACCTTACCAGAAAAATCCAATTGGGACAAAAATTGGACGAAAGGACAAAGAGTGCAGCACATACTTTCAATACCAACAGGATATTTAGCAATAATACCTTTTAAGGTGAGTCATGTTCCAATTTCTTGGCAATTTAATTCCATCTTGATTTTCCAACTAATATAAACATTTATCGATTACAGCTGAAATCCGATAAGGTCCTTCCCACGTTGGCCCTAGCTTCCCGACGTTAACTTCTCGAGTACTTTGAGTTACCTTCCTCAAAACCAAATCCCTAAATTTAAAATATCAAAGATTTTCTCTGCGGTTGTAATACCTTTCCTTTCTTTGCTTTTGTGCCATCATCCTCACATATGCCAAATTTCGATGCTCTTCAAGCAAATCCAATTTAACCAGTAACGCTTCATTTTTGCCTCCTCGTTTGTTCAAGAATACCTTAGGGTTGATTCCCCAATCTCCATTGGAATCAAAGCTTCCAAACCGTGTGAAAAGGGTGTTTCACTCATGCTCGATTTATCCATGGTTCGATATGCCCATAACACACCCGGTAGCCCATCTGGCCATTTTCCTTTAGCAACTTCTAACTTCTTTTTAATGTTTTGAATTATCATATTGTTCATTGAATCCGCTTGTCCATTAACACTTAGATGGTATGGTGAAGATGTGATCCATTTGATCATCCCCCCAAGAACTTTGTGACTTTGGAATCTATAAAATGTGGACCATTGTCACAAGTAATTTCTTTTGGTATTCCTAACTAATAAACAATGTGATCCCATACAAAATCAATCACTTCTCGTTCTCCGATATTTTGGTAGGCACTTGCTTCAACCTAGTTAGTAAAATAGTCAGTTACAACTAAAAGAAATTTTACCTTACTGGGTCCTTGCGGTAAGAGACCGACTATGTCCATCCACATTTCATGAATGGCCATGGTGACACCACCGATGCAAAAATCCCGCTGGTTGATGCACTAATTGTGCATTACTTTGGCATTTATCACATTTTTGTACAAGTATCTTTGTGTCTTGCTCTATCTGGGGCCAATAGTAGCCAGCTCCTATAAGTTTGAGAACCAATGAGTCTGCACCGGAGTGTTATTTCTGCATACTCCCTCGTGAACTTCCCTCGTCACGTAATCAGCCTCTGATGTCCCTAAACACTAAGCCAATGGTCCTTGGAAAGACCATCTGTATAGTTGACCATCAACAAGACAATAACGAGCTGCTTTAGTTCGTAGTGCCAGGAATGCTTTTGGATATTCAGGAAATTTTCCGTGCCTCAAATACTCTATAAATTAATTTCTACGATGCTAAATTAGGTTGATTGAGTTAACTTCACAATATCCTTCCAAATCCAAAATTGAATGCAGTAATTGAATGATCATACTAGAATTTGCTCCTTTCATTTCCGTGGATAACCTCCATGTTTTCTTCCATCAGAATATGTATAATTGACCATTCCTTGAATCGGGAAAGCAATACTTAAACCTTATTAAAGTATTGTTGCATGTGCTCCTCCTTGGTATCAAAAATTCCATATACTTGGTTTAGTACCAGCTGAGAGTCGCACTTTATTTTGATAACTTCGGAACCTAGTCCCCGAGCTAGTTCAAGTATTGCAACCAAAGTCTCGTACTCGGTTTCATTGTTAGTTAATGACATAGTTTTAATGGCCTATCTCAGGGTTTCTCCCGAAGGAGAATTAAAACTATCCCAAGACAGGACCCCTTTACGTTGGAAGATCCATCCGTAAATAAGGTCCAAACACCCGATATCGTCCCTGATACCAACACCGATTCTTTAGTAGCTAAAGGCATTAGTCCTAGACTAAAGTCAGCCACGAATTCAATGTTGAATTCACTAACTTCAACTGCCCATTTATCCAAACGACCCGATAATTCAGGCTTATAAAGGACAGTCCTAAAGGGAAAGGTAGTCACAACGGCTATGGATGACATTGAAAATAAGGCCTAAGCTTTCGAGAGGTGACGATGAGAGCTAGGGCCAAAATTTTAAGGTGCGGATAATTTGTCTCCGCTACTGATAGAAATTTACTAACATAATACACTTGAAATTGCATACATTCTTCTTCTCGAACTAGAACAACACTTATCGCTACTCGTGAAACCTCCAGATAGATCAACAATTGCTTACCTTTACCTTTCTTCAGTTTTGACAACAAATGAGGACTAGACATTTACCTTTTAAGGTCTTTCAATTCTTGTTGGCATTTCGGAGTCCACATGAAATCATTCTTCTTTTTCAAAATCGAAAAGAAATGATGGCATTTCTCTGAAGACCTTGAGATAAACCTGCTTAGGGCCGCCAGCCTGTGGTCAACCTCTTTACCTCCTTCACACTTATCAAGTGGTCCGGGAAGTCCACTATAGCTTTGATCTTATCGGGGTTTACTTCAATTCCTCTTTGAGAAACCAAAAACCCCAGGAACTTACCGGAACCAACTCCGAAGGAACACTTCTCCGGGCTGAGCTTCATGTTGTATTTTCTCATAACGTCAAATGTTTCAAACGATCTCCTGCATTAAGAGACTTAACCAACATGTCATCAATATAAACCTCCACTGTCTTACCTATTTGTTGTTCAATCATTTTATTAACAAGCTTCTAATAAGTGGCTCTGGTGTTCTTAAGTCCGTAAGGCATCACATTCTAGCAGTATGTGCCAAAATTTATGATAAATGAAGTCTTTTCCCCATCTTCTGGGCACATCTTAATTTGGTTATACCCGCAGTATGTATCAATAAAACTCATTAACTCATCCCCGGTCGTAGCATCAATCATTTGATCAATTTTTGGCAACGGGAAAGAGTCTTTAGGGCATGCTTTATTTAAATCTTTATAATCCACACACATTCTAAATTTATTATTCTTTTTAGGAACTACCACTATGTTAGCTAGCCAATCGATGTAATTTATCTCTCGAATTGAACCTATATTTAGTAATCAGGTTAACTCTGCCTTGACAAACATGTTTCTGACCTCTGCCTTAACGGAGGGAAGTTAGGATCCAAACTCAACTTGTGGACAACCACTTCCAATGAAATACCTGTCATATCTGAATGCGACCATATGAAACAATCAACATTAGATTTTATAAAGTCAATAATTTTTAACTTGAGATCGGAACTCAACCTTATTCCTAAGTGGAATTTTCTTTCTAAGAACTCCTCGAACAAGGCCACTTGTTCGAGCTCTTCAGTGATTGATTTGATCGCATCTGTTTCCTCTGGTACCTGAAAATACCTCGGTACCTGATATAATTCTGATGACTCTTCTTCTTTATTATCTTCAATCGAGGTGGAAGAAGGCCTTTGTTCCTGTAATTGTTATTTGCTTGTTTCTTTTCCCTTGCAACTAAACATTGTTATTGCATTCATCCCCTTTGTAGCTGGTTGATCTCCTCTGATCTTCTTGATCCCTTATGGTGTGGGAAATTTCAACATCTGATGCTATGTTGAGGGTATAACCTTCATTTCATGTATCCATGGATTCCAAGGATCACATCATTTATATTCCATGTCACCATCTACCACTTCGAACAAGGTGGTCTTTGTTACGCCTTTGGAATGTGTTGGCAGTAAGATTTCTCTCCGGGTTGTTACACTCATTAAGTTGAACCCGGCCAGAAGCTTTGTTGTCAGAACTATGTTTCTGGGTAAGTTTGCTTGCTCCAAAACTCTCCATTATATGATGTTGGCTGAGCTTCCTGGATGAACCAACACAGGTTTAATTTTGAAATATATAACATTATGAGAAATTACTAGAGCATAGTTGTGCGGTAGAAGAAATCCATCAGCATCCTCTTCTATAAAGGTGATGTCATCTTCGAAAACTTCTCAGATCCTCTTGCCATGAGTTAGCGTTATCTTCGTCTTCTTTTCTGCCAAAAATGTCACCCCATTTACTTCGTCTCCACCGAAGATTATGTTTGACATCATACGAGGTGAGCATGTATCCTGTTTTGATGGTTCTGCAATATCCCAATATTTCCCATAGTTGTTCTTGGTGCGATCACTTAAAAACTCTCTAAGGTGACCATTCTTCAACAATGTTGCTATCTCTTCTCGAAGGTGCCGCCAGTATCCAGTCTTGTGGATGTGAGTTCCATGGAAATCATGCCATAGAGTAGGATCCCATTAGCTAGGATCCAATCGGATTGGTTTTGGGAACCTAGCTTATCTAATATTCCTCATATCTGACACCAGTTCTACCAAGTTGATGTTAAAAGTTGTAGTCGGATAACCTGTGATATATTGAATCTCGGGATCCCGATGCTTCTTTCTCATGCAAAGCTCTACTACTTCGACCACGATCCGTCCTTCTATTGAAAGTATACCTATCCGATGACTGAAAACCTTTATTTCTTCGCTCATCGACCCTTTCGTAAGGTTGAACATGACTCATAGAGGACCTCCGATCTGCATCATAATCACTTTTGAATTTATCTTGATTCCGATATGTTACACCCTATATTTTTTGTATGTGAAAGTACGCCATAAATAAATTGATGAAAGCTCGAAAATGAGATGTTACATCCCACATTTTTGTACGTTAAAGTTTCATTGTAAGTTAATCGACGTAAGCACATGAAGGATATTATTTTGGGATTATAAGTATCATGCCATTTCAAACAAGGGATAAGTAAATTTGTGAAGGTGAAAGGGTAAGCAAATCGAAGAAAATGAATTTCGTCGAAGTTTGACAATTCGGGATGAAATACGGGTCGAGCTATAATGCCCGGTATTTATGGACTAGTGCCATACAAGGTACCACATGACCATAATAGTAAGGTGTATAAAGTGTGTTAAAAGTTAGTAGTATTTTAAGTAATTTAAGATAATTCTTAATTATGTGGGTAATTGGTTAATTATTGGGTTAGTGGGGATTAATGAGTCGATTAAGGAAAGGGGGTGAATATTTGGATAAGTCTTAGAGAGGCTAACATGGAATCCCACTATTCTTATTAGTTACTCATAAATAATGTTGCAAGGTGGCACATTTAAGAGGGTTTGATGGCT
This sequence comes from Nicotiana paniculata, assembly GCA_005239505.1. Lineage (NCBI taxonomy): Eukaryota > Viridiplantae > Streptophyta > Magnoliopsida > Solanales > Solanaceae > Nicotiana > Nicotiana paniculata. The sequence goes on along the minus strand of ML311757.1, from coordinate 6,224 downwards.
AGGTCATCACCTTGTGGGGCCCACATCCACCAAAGTTTACAAAATCCTTCTAAATCATTTAAGGAGATGGAATGTCTCTATAATATGAGGGGTTAAGGCTTCAACCCATTTCATTCAAGGATTCATATGGTTGTGACATGCTTACTACAAGAAACCTCAAAGAAGGAATTCATATGAATCCTTTACAATGCTTATGGCAACATGATCTTTCTTCAGCAAACTAACGTCCAAGACAATCAACAAAAATCCACAAAATTCATACAAGATTAGATGATAGCAACATGACTTACTACAATAAAATTTCATACGAAGTTATACTACGTAATGGTAACGGGAATTGCAATTCTAAGTGAGCCCGGTATAATGTTTCTCAAGAACATCATACGGATTTCCCACTTACTTCGATCCACCGTTACATGTTTTGTCGCGTTTGACGGGTATTGGAAGGATTGTCAAGAGAATCAGCTCAGGTATGTTAAGGCTATCCCTTATTTCCTTTTGGCATGATCTATATGACACAAACGAAATGAGCAAATGCACAACTCATAAATGACTCTATTCATAGAAATGCTAGAGATGCTTATATTTTTTATTCCCCATGTGTCTTATTATTCTATCGTCTGTTCATGGGTCTCAGAGGTATTAATCAGAGGCATAATGGTCTTATGACATTCCGAAAGATTTTTTTGACTTACTTCTCATGCATTGCATTCATTTATACAGGTACATTGACCCATGACCAGATGGCGTTATATATACGTGTATATATGTGTGTGTGTGTGTGTGACGACCCAAAGGGCCATCGCCTATGTTATTACCTATTCCGTACTCCCAGGGCCTTAAAAACCTCGATTGTAATTACCTTGATCTGCGTGCACAGTCCGGGCGTTAGCTGGACAGCTTAAATATGAAATTCTATGAAAAATGCTAAGATTTGATATTAAAATGAATAAATTTGACTTCGGTCAACATTTTGAGTAAACGGGCCCGGAACCCTGATTTGACGATCCCGGAAGGTCCTTAGGAAAATATGGGACTCGGGCGTATGCCCGGAATCGAATTCCAAGGTCCTAAGCCCGAGAAATGAATTTTTGAGTAAAATTGTTTTCTGAAAATATTTAAGGAAATTGAAAATGAAATCTGATTAGAAAGTAATGGTATCGGGCCTGTATTTTTGTTTCGGCGCCCAGTACAGGTCTTATATATGTTTTAAGCACTTTCTGTAAAGTTTGGTTGAAATCGGATTTCGTTTGACGTGTTTCGGACTTAAAAATGGAAACTTTGATGTTTTTAGGAAATTAGATAGAATTCATGGATATTGAGGTTTAATTCTATGTGTATGATGTTGTTTGGGCGATTTGGTTGCACGGGTGAGTTTGTAGGATGTTGTGTGAGTAATCTGTAAAATTTGGTGTCATTCCGAGATGTATAGGTCAGGTCGGCACGTTGTTAGTGAAGTTAGAAAACTTAAAATTTCCTAAGTTTGGTTCTTGAGGTTTGGGGGTGAGATTTCGAGTTCTAGCGTTGTTTTGAGTGTTCCGAAGGCTCGAGCGAGTCCGTATTATGATTTGGGACCCGTTGGTATATTTGATTTGGAGCCCCGAGGGCTCGGGTGAGTTTTGGATAGGCCACAGATTTCATTTTTGATCTTGGAAAATCTGTTGGTGTTCTGGTTTGTAGGCTTCGCAAATGCGAAGGTGCACTGGCTGCACAGTGATCGCAAATGCGAGCATTCCTTCACAAATGCGAAGTCCCTCCTCCTGTACAATGATCGCAAATGCGAACTATGCTTCACAATTCCCATGACAGGGGTGTTCGCAGTTGCGAACCCCTGTTCGCATTTGCGATGCCAACCAGTAGCCTGCCCTGTACAAAACCGAGTTTTTACTTCACATTTCATAATTTCTCAAACTCAACACTCTTAGGCGATTTTTCCAAAGAACAAGACTCTTCCAAATCAGTTGTAAGCGGTTTTTACTCATTTCTTTCAATCATTAACATCATTTAACATGTTTTCAACTTAAAATCAAAGCTTTTCATGGGTGAAATTGGGTGAATTTGGTAGAACTTAAGTTTTTTCTGAAATTGGGGTTTGAGTGGGAGATTGACCTCCGATTTGAGAGATTTTTATATGGCTAGACTCGTGAGAGTACGAGGGTTCTGAAAATGTAAAATTTACCCGACTCTGACTGGACTGAGGGGCATTTTTGTCATTTCACCTAATTTCGCGTCGTAACCTCAAATTGAATAGTAGAATCAGTTGCATGAGATGTTATTTACGGTATGAAATTTATTTGAATAGATTTGGGCCATTTGGAGTCGGATATTTGTGGCAAACGTGTGGTTTCGGGTTGATTGCTATACTTCAGACCCGAGATAAGTGTTTGGCCTAACCTTAGCTTGAGGGAATAGGAGATGAGTATTATTTTCTATTTGCTAATTGTCAATACGATATATAGGCATGGTGACGAGTATCTATACATTGGTGTCTAGCATGACCGTGAGTCCCTATATTGTGAATATTCCGGTTTTGTTGTAATTTCTATGCTTAATTGATGATCTCCATGTGATGTAAATGGGCATGTGAAGGAAATTGTAATCTTTAAACATCTTCGGAGCATTGGCTCAAGTTGTGAAACGAATAATGAAGATATATGAGGTAATTACATCTTTGGAGCATTGGCTCAAATTGTGAAAACGAATATGAGGATATATGAGATAAGTACATCCTTTGGAGCACTGGCTCAAGTAATAGAATAAATCATGGAAATGAAAGTGAAAGAAAGAGAAAGAGTTATTGAAATATACCCTTGCCGGGTCATCATTGTATAGTTCCCTTGCCGGGATTTCTATTTTTACTCTGTTTATTTCCTTGTCCTTGTTTGTGATTGTTGTTTGGGTAAGGAAGAGTGTTAAATCACGAAGGGTGATGTCGTTCCATGTTTATATTTATTATGCACGAGGGGACATTCCGTGCCATGTTTTATATTTATTATGCACGAGGGGACATTCCATGCCATGTTTTATATTATTATGCACGAGGGGACATTCCATGCCATGTTTATATTTATTATGCATGAGGGGACATTCCGTGCCATGTTTTATATTTATTATGCACGAGGGGACATTCCGTGCCATGTTTTATATTTATTATGCACGAGGGGACATTCCGTGCTGTGTTTTATATTGATTATGCACGAGGGGACATTCTGTGCCGCATCTTTCATTGTTTAATCTGTGTTGTCATTTCCCATTATGATTTTCAGATATTTCAGACTGTTGTTTTCGTTTCTGTCATTTCAGTATTTG
>ML311753.1:0-17644 GCA_005239505.1 Nicotiana paniculata | reverse complement strand
CGGACCCCCCACGGGCCGGCCCGTTTAGCCCGCTAGCCCGTTTAGCCCGCGGGCCCGGGTCGGATATGTGCTACTTTCTGCTACTTTCATCTTCTGGATATGTGAATTCTTGACTGGCCAACACTCAGCTCCATACAACATGGTCGGTCTAACCACCGCTCTATAGAACTTACCTTTGAGTTTCGGTGGCACATTCTTGTCATACAAGACTCCAGACGCTAACCTCCATTTCATCCACCACACCTCAATACGGTGCATAACATCCCCGTCGATCTCCCCCTCTCCCTGGATAATTGACCCTAAGTACTTAAAATTTTCTCTCTTGAGGATGACCTGTGAGTCAAGCCTGACTTCCACATCCGCTTCTCCCGTCACGTTGCTGAACTTACATTCCACATATTTCGTCTTAGTCCTACTCAACTTGAAACCTTTAGACTCCAAGGTCTGCCTCCATACCTCCAATCTCCCATTAACGCTGCCTCGCGTCTCATCAATAAGAACTATATCATCATCGAACAACATACACCATGGCAACTCTCCTTGGATATGGTGTGCCAGTGCATCCATCGCCAGAGCAAATAAGAATGGGCTGAGCGCAGATCCTTGGTGTAACCCCATAACCACCAGAAAAATCTCTGAGTCACCTCCCATAGTCCTAACCCGAGTCATAGCTCCATCATACATATCCTTTATCTCCCTAATGTGAGCCACCGACACACCTTTCACCTCTAGACACCTCTAAAGGATGTCTCTATGGACCTTGTCATACGCCTTCTCTAGGTCAATAAACACCATATGCAAATCCCTCTTCCTATCCCTGTATAGTTCCACCAACCTCCTGATAAGGTGGATAACCTCCGTAGTAGAACGACCCGGCATGAAGCCGAACTGGTTTTCTGAAATAGACACCACCCTCCTTATCCTCTCTTCCACCACCCTCTCCAAAACTTTCATGGTATGACTTAGTAACTTGATACCCCTATAGTTGTTACAATTCTAGATATCCCCTTTGTTCTTGTACACCAGAACCATTGTACTCCACCGCCACTCATCATGCATCCTCTCTGTCCTGAAGATAACATTAAACAACCCAGTCAGCCACTCCAAGCCTGCTCTACCCGCATATCTCCAAAAATCTACTGGAATCTCGTCAGGTCCGGTCGCTTTTCCCAGACTCATCTTACCCATCGCACCCACGACCTCCTCAACCTTAATGCGCCTACAATACCTAAAGTCTCGGTGACTCTTGGAGTGACCCAATTTCCCTAACACGATGTTTCCATCCCCCTCTTCATTCAGAAGTTTATGAAAGTACGACTGCCATCTTTGCCTAATCTTAACCTCTTCCATCAATACTCGACCATCCTCGTCTTTCATGCACCTCACTAGATCCAGGTCGCGAGCCTTCTTCTCTCTCGCTTTGGCCAACCGAAATAACTTCTTGTCCCCACCTTTGCCCCTAAGTTCCTCATAAAGCCGACCAAAAGCAGCATTCTTAGCCTCTGTGACCACTAATTTCGCCTCCTTCCTAGCATCCTTATATATTTCTCTGTTCGCTCTCCTCTGATCCTCGTCGATGCTCTCTACTAACTTAATGTAATCCGCTTTCTTGGCTTCCACTTTACCTTGGACCACTTCATTCCACCACCAGTCGCCTCGGTGCCCTCCAGAGTAACCTTTCAAAACTCCCAACACCTCTCTTGCTGCCTCCCTTACAAAGTCCGCCGTCGTCGTCCACATAGCGTTAGCGTCCCCACCACTCTTCTAGGTACCCATATTCGTCAGCTTCCCCTCCAACTCATACGCATTATCCTTAGACAAAGCTCCCACCTGATCCTTGACTGACCACGTACGAACCTCTTCTTCCTCCTCATCAAGATACTGACGTCGATCGCCAGGAGCCTATGTTGAGTTGCGAGGTTCTCATTGGGGATAACCTTGAAATCCTTGCACAACCCCCTATCACACCTCCTGAGGAGGAGATAGTCAATCTGAGTCTTAGCCACCATACTCCGAAAAGTAACCAAATGTTCCCCCCTCTTCGGAAACATGGAGTTCACGATCACCAACTCAAAAGCTCTAGCGAAATCCAACAGTGAGGTACCACCCCCGTTCCAATCACCAAAGCCGAAGCCACCGTGCACCTCACCATAGCCACCAGCAGACGAACCAATATGACCATTGAAATCCCCTCCTATGAATAACTTCTCCGTAGGCGAAATACCCCGCACCACCTCATCCAACACCTCCCAGAAGCGCCTTTTAACCTCCTCGTCCAAGCCCGTTTGCGGCGCGTAAGCACTAATCACATTCAGAGTGCTCCCTCCAACTACTACCTTAATCGCCATTAATCTTTCATTCACCCGTCTAACCTCTCCAACCAACTCTCTAAGCTCCATATCCACCAAAATTCCCACTCCATTCTTTCCCTTCACGACTCCGGAGAACCACAATTTATACCCTTCTACATTCCTCGCCTTCGATCCTACCCACCTAGTCTCCTGCACACACGCTATATTGACCCTCCTCTTCTGGAGAATCTTCGCCAGCTCTATAGACTTACCCGTCAACGTCCCTATATTCCATGATCCAATTCTCAACCTACATGCTACCTTGTTCCCTTTACCCCCTTTGGGCCCCGTCCCACACCTTAACCCTTGCCCCACCCCCTCCCCACTACCCGACCTCCCCGTGGAATGATTGAAATTATCTCTCATAATTTATTAAGCATATAATATTTTAAAATAGCTAGTGGGAGGATACCGAAAAAAGTACCGGTATAACTGGTCCAGTTGGTACCCTTAAGACACCGAACTGGTTCCTTAAGGTTTTTATTTTAATTATAATGTATTCATATTTCGACCGTTAGCCAACTATTGGCAACAGCCAAAAATGGCTATTTTTGCCTTTCTAACCCCCTATCACCAACCTCTAAGTTTTTTGAAATACACTTTATCCCTATTTTAAAATTATAAATACCTCGTATTATTCTTTCAGTTTTCATACAAAACTTTCATATCTCTCGAATTTCCTATCTCTTTCTATCTTTAATTGGACTTGAAAATTATTCTATTGAATGAACTCACAGATCTCATAAGACCCATTAGGCTCTGATGCCACTGTTGGATTTTTTTAAAGAGATAGAGCAACAAGAAAGGAATACTTCTCCAACTGCTCTTTTGTCACAACCCAAAACTAACCCCGTCGTGATGGCGCCATAGTGGTACTAGGCAAGCCAACACAATTACCAAAACAACCGATATGTTCATTAAGTAAATTTCAAATCTGTTTAATATAAAACCTTCAATAAAGAAATTCAAATCAAACAAAAGTGTGAAAAGAAAATTTCGACATCAGGGTGTCACTAGTCATGAGCAACTACTAAAACTGTTTGTAAACATCAAGACTCACGTAGTTTGGGATTAGTCAAGTACAACTAAGGGAAGATAAAGGAGGAGGAAAGCAGGGCTGCGATCGCCAGGCAGCTACCTTGCTAACTATGAGAATCTGCGTCAGAAATAATCAACAGCCTCAACCGTGTCTAGAAATGCCTGGATCTGTGCACAAGGTGCATGGAGTAACGTGAGTATGCCAACTAAGTAAGTAACAACAGTAAATAAAGACTGAGGAGTAGTGACGAGTAGTAAAGCATATAAAGTCCACATCATGAAATCTCAGTAAAACACAACATGCTTTAAAATCAGTCTTTGAGTCAAATCATCTCGTTTAAAAACCTGAAAACCATTTAAAGATATTTTTCAACAGTTTCAACAAAAGCTCAATGAAAAATAGAGTACAAATGATGTAATCATAAACATCCCCTAGATCAAAACATCACTCATATACATCCCCTCGGGCAAGCCTCACAGTCACTCATAAACAGCCCCTCGAGCATACATCACAATCACTCGTAACAGCCCATCGGGCATACCTCACCATCACTCATGCCTCCTAGTCACTCAGCACTCCGCGCTAGGCACTCGACATTTGCACTCAGTAGGTACCTGCGCTTACTGAGGGTATGTACAGGCTCCGGAGTGGGTCCTTCATCCTAAGCGCTATATCAAGACAAATCATGGCATAAATCACTCAGGCCCTCGGCCTCACTCAATCATAAACATGCTGCGACGTGCGGCCCGATTATAAATATCCTCACAGATCAGGCCCTCGGCCTCACTCAGTCATAAACCTCTCAAGCCACTCGGGCATTTCAGTAAAAATAGGGTACTCAGCTCATAAAAACATTTATATGCATCAAAACAGAGTAATAAAAGTGAGTTATGCCGTAAACAGGTATAACCATGACCAGTATAGATTTTCAATCGAAAACAGTGAGAGGATAATAAGAAAAGGCCCCTAAGGGTCCAAACAGCACTGGCACAAGGCCCAAACATGACATTCAACCCAATTTACAGAAACTCTTTCTAAAACACATAAATATCATATAGTTTCAATAAAATACGCAACTTTACGGTTGCAATGGGACGGACCAAGTCACAATCCCCAACGGTGCACGCCCACACGCCCGTCACCTAGCATGTGCGTCACCTCAAAATAGTAGTATGATACGAAAATCAGGGGTTTCATACCCTCAGGACTAGATTTACAATCGTTACTTACCTCAAACAGGTCAAATCTCTACCCCGCGATGGTCTTGCCTCCCGACTCGGCCTCCAAATGCTCCAAATCTATTCAAGATCTGTCACGACCCAAATTCCCAACCTTAGGGATCGTAATGGCGCCTAACACCACACTTGCTAGGCAAGCCAACACTAGAGTTCGATTTGCTATTTTCCTTTGATTATCCATTTAAACATAATAAAATAAATTTAAAGTAAACTTAATCTAGTGGTTTCCAAAGAATAACTCTAAATATAATATAATAAGAAAATAAATAGACAGAGCCACGAACTAATTATATAAATAATTCTAAGACTACCCCAGGGTCTGGAGTCACAATTCACGAACTTCTAAAGAATGCTACAATCAATGGGCTGAAAGAAATAATATAACTATTTTAGAAAAATTATAAAACAGTCTCTAAGAACTAAGAGAAAACTCTCGGGATCTGCGAACGCCGAAAGATATACCTCGTGTCTCCGGATAATGAATAGCGGCTCCTAAAAATGTCTACTGCTAGCCGATACCTGGATGCACAAAAGAGTGCAGAGTGTAGTATCAGTACAACCGACCCCATGTACTGAGTAAGTGCCGAGCCTAACCCCGATGAAGTAGTGACGAGGCTAAGGCGGGGCAATTATAACTTAAACCTGCGACAATATATGTATATAATAAAGTAATAAAATAATTCTACGCAAATAAGAAAAAATAACTGCAACAATAAATAAATAAAATAACCCAGTCGCCTATTCCAGGCCTCGACTGTCACCAAAATTTTACACAACTTTCCAAGTTTCCAAACATAAATTTAAAATAACCAAATATGCAAGATATGGGAAACAATAGAGTAAAACAATAAAGTTTCTAAATCTTTGTAATTAAAATCAGTAAAACATAAATATTCTCCCTCATCACTGTATTGGTGCGGCGTGCAACCCGATCCCACCTGTCCACCGTTATCACTATCATTTATTTCCCCTGTCCACCCTTATCACCATCATTTATTCCCCTGTCCACCCTTATCACTATCATTTATTTCCCTTGTCCATCCTTATCACTATCATTTATTTCCTCTGTCCACCGTTATCACTATCATTTATTTCCCGTGTCCGCCCTTATCACTATCATTTATTTCCCTTGGCCGCCCTTATCACTATCATATTGTCCACCCTTATCACTATCAATTGATTTATTTATCAAAAACTTTCATAATTCAGGCCAAACCTTTCATAACACGTTTATCTCAACAATTGTAAATAGAACACAGTATAACTCACAAGCTGTATCCAATATTATTTCATAATGAAACCAACCATAATAAATGTAAATATCGTAACACTGTCATCCAGCTCAACCTTTATGTACCATAACAAAATCAAGAAAACAGCCAACACTTTTAACACGTGTGCAACAATACTTGGCAATAATCTAATGAAAACAAATAGTCAAGTAGCATATGCGGAATAATTTAATTACGTACTTGAACATATTTCTAAAAGCCGCCTATAAATGAATATTTTCATCTATTAACTCATGACCTAAATTTAATGAGCTCCAAATAGTTTATCTTATCCTACCGTTTTACATTTTTAAAGTCTGGGGTCCTACTCTACAATATTATCAATACTTTTTTTTTTTGTTTGTTTATTGGTCTAAGGTTTAAGACTTCACTAAATCTTCAAAAGAAAAACGTAAAAACGATAATCTAAATGCATTCTTGATCTATATAACATCAAGACAAAAGTACATGTGACTCTTATTCTGGTCTTAGATTTATTACAACAAAGATCATCATTTGACCATATAAACCTCAACAATCATAAAACAGTCAAGCCGGGAAGAAAATAAATGGAAAACGGAAAAGGGATCATGGTAAACAACAATTTGGTAGCGCATAGGTACTCGTCCCCTCAGCTATACACTACACACAAGCAATTTCACATAACAATCAGGTTGGGGATTCCTATTCCCTCAAGTCAAGGTTAAACCAAGTACTTACCTCAATTTCGCAGGCCGCTCACTGTTCAATTATAGGTTTTCCTCTTGAATTCACCTCCAATACACTCGAATCTAACCATAATTAACTCAATATCATTAATTAATGCTAAATGAACTAACTTTACCGAAAATTATAATTTTTCCTAAGTTTTCTCAAAAAAAGTTGAAACCCGACCCCAGGCCTGCTTGGTTCAAACTCGGGGTTCGGACCAAATTACGTTTACCCATTCATCCACGAGCCCGAATATACAATTAGTTTCGAAATCCGACCTCAATTTGAGGTAAAGATTCAATTTTTACAAAATTCCCTAATTCTACCCAAACCCTCAATTTTTACCATGAAATTTCTTAGTTTTTTAATTTAAATGTGATGAAAATATTGAGTAATTGAAATATAACAAATAAAAAACGAGTAGGGAACACTTACCCCAATCCCTATGGTGAAAATCGCCCAAATCCGAGCTCCGCAACTCAAAATATGACCGAATGAACAAACCCTAGTTTTATATATTTTTCTGCCAGCTATTCTGCCTCGTTTCTCATACCAAACGATCCTGAAACTCGATTTTATGTCTCCAATGGATTCCTTGTGAAATTCTGGTCAAGTTAAGTCACGACCCAAATCCCAATTTAGGTCGCGATGGCGCCCAACTCCGATGTCAGGCAAGCCAACCTTAATTTACTAGTGATCCCTTTTTAATTTATAAAATAATTTCCCATACTTGAGAGGTTTTTCTTTTAGATTTTAAATTTCAAAGTAAACAAGTGACTTAGACCACCAAAAGTGAATAATAAATATAGTAATCACCACCAATAATTACAACCCAAAAGAATAGAATATCCACTACGTGGGCATGCTAGGAACTGGTGTCACAGGTCTACGGGCATCTAATAGATACTAGTATCCAAAAGAAAGTACAAGTTTGCCCTACTGTCTGAAGAAAAGTAATACAGATATAGCAAAAGAAAAGAGGAACTCCAAGGTAATGCCAGAGAAAAGCGTCAAGTAAATAAGCTCACCGAGAAGTCCACGCCAAATATACGTTAGGGACGAGCTCCGGATGAATACCCAGATGCACCTGCCTCAGAGCCTGTACAATTAAGTACAGAAGTGTAGCATGATTATATAAACAAATATGTACCCAGTGAGTATCCCGCCTAATCTCGAAGAAGTAGTGACGAGAGGTAGACGTCATAATTACTAGGGTCAAAATTTAAATAACATAATTTAATAAGGGCTAGGCAGGTATAACCGTCGTAGTAATCACAAAGACATAAAATATCAAGTATAATTGTAATTACCTTTGCATGTCAAATTTCACTAGCATATAATGTACTAAATTCCCTTTTCACATGAAACAGTTTACACAATTACAAAAAAAACTCTCAGTAAATTATATAGCACATAGTATGCCGAAAGCGTATGGCCGAAGCATCGCGAAAATAAATGTGAACTGCCGAGGGTCGAACGGCTCGAATCATAGATGCATCTATTACCCCGCTCGCGAATCGAACATGCGATGTGGTTGACATAATGGTAGCGCTATCCTGCTCACGAATCATACATGCGACGCGGGTGCCGTATACATACACAAAATTATCAATATTTAGGGATTTAACAAAGATTATACGTAAAAGCAAGAACTTAAGCAATATAATTTTTGAACATAACTTCCTAATATTCTCATACCAATTCAAGGATACTATGCAACTCAAAATACATTTAGGGACACATGTAAGGCACATAAAAGCATGCTTGTGAGTCCTAAAATTACTCAACACAACATACTAGTAGCTACGCACGGACTCTCGTCACTTCGTACGCGCGTAGCCCCCATAAATAAGGACATGCAATTATTTATAATCACCTATGGGGACAATTCCCTCTTACAAGGTTAGAAAGGAGACTCACCTCATGTAGAACCTACTTTTCAGGTCAAGAATGCGCCCGAATCTCCAAACTCGTCTCCCAAGGATTCAAAACTAGTCAAATGTTGCATGAATACATTAATTTAGACTCAAAAGCATGAAATTTCCCTAGTTACTTAACCATTTTAGCCTACTTTGAAATATCTCAAAATACACCCCCGGGCCCACATGCTCGGATTCCATAAATTTTGAAGGAAACACTTACCCATAACCTAAGGATCGTTAATATATAGTTTTTGTATGATTCCATGGCAAATTCCTTGGTAATTCTCTCATTTTTCATAAAACCTAGGCTTTTACTCTAACCCATGATTTTCCACTAATTAGTGTGTTAATCTACCTAAAAATCCAAGTATTCAACTTAAATTGTAGTAGGAATCACTTAACTCACAGTTGCTAGGTGAAATCTCCTTTTTAAAAGCTCCCAAAATCGCCCCAAGTGAATAAAAATGGCTAAAAAGGGACTAAGTCCCGTTTAAATCAAACACTGCCTAGTTGCCCCTTGTATGCGATCGCAGCAGGGGTAGTGCGATCGCGATCGCAGCAGGGGCAGTGCGATCACGATCGCGATCGCGATGGTCAACTGGCCAGGACCCCCTGAAGGCCTACAGTGCGATCGCGGAAGGGGACATGTGATCGCGGGGAAGGGGATGCGATCGCGGAGAACAACAGCTGGGCCAGGCCACAACTTTACCCAGTGCAAACCTGTGCGATCGCACATGGCATTTTTCTATCCTGCCAACTCCTTCTATGGGATCGCGTGCGTTCACCCCCGATCGCACAGAAGGAAACCAGACTGTGAAAATCTGGTGTTTCGAAATTAGCTCCGAGGGGTCCAGAACTCAACCGAGCCCCTCGGGACGCCGTCCAAAAGCACTAGAAAGTCTGTATTCATGATACAGACTCGCTCGAATTTTCAGAACGTGAAAAACAACAACAAAACTAAGAATTCGACCCCAAACCCAAATTGAATCAAACTTTGAACTTCAAATTCTAGAATTCGCTTTCAATGCGCCGAACCTACCTATACCACTCCGTATGACACCAAATTTTGCGAGCAAGTCATAAATGACATAACGGAACTATTCCCGGTCTTAGAATTCCGTTCGGACCTCGATAACACAAAAATACGTCCCAAACCACAATATGAACTTAAGGAAACTCTTATTTCGCTATTGGGTGCCGAAACGCTCCCGGGTCATCCAAAACCCATTCCGAACATACGCCCAAGTCCGAAATCATCATACAAAGCTACCGGAACCGTTGAAACTCGATTTCGAGGTCGTTTACTCAAAATGTTGACCGAAGTCAAACTTGGCCTTAAAGGCCAACCTTAAGGAACCAAGTGTTCCTGTACCATTCCAAACTCTTCCAAATCCCGAACCACCCGTCCCCACAAGTCATAGATCATTAAAAGCAACTACGGGAAGTCTCATTTAGGGGAACGGGGCCCTAAAACGCAAAACGACCAGTCGGGTCGTTACAAGTTAGGCTTTTGAATCACTCAATTTAACCTTATAATGAATGAGATATGTAGGTTTTAATATTTGCAAATAGTGCAGATTTTTAAATACGCCGCTAGTGATAATTTCGTAATTAATCTGAAAAATCTGGCAACCCTATTTTTAGTAAAAATAACCATAAATTCCTCATACGATGTCCAAATTCAACAATTCTTTTTGCTATTGGTCCGTAATTATGATACGTATCTAATACTTCATTCAAAACAGAAATCGAAGCTCATTTTTTCAATATGATATCATTCATGCTTGAAGAAACGACGTCGAAGCATAAGAAAGAACAAGCGCAACACAAACCAAACTTATTCAAAACTCACTCGAGACCTCGGGGCTCTAAACCAAACATGAATGCAAGTCTAAAAACATCATACAAACTTGCTCGTGCGATCAAATCATGAAAATAACATGTAAAACTATGGATTAAACCTCAAAACTCATTATTTTTCTCAAGAACACTTCAATTTCACTATTTCTCAATCGGACGTCCGAATCACGTCAAATAAACTCCGATTCTCACCAAACTTCACAGTTAGTATTCAAATACTATAACAAATATGTACTGGGCTCCGGAACCAAAATACAATCCCGATACCAATGGTTTCAAACATTAATTCTTTTCTTTATTTCATTAATAATTCAGCAAAATAATTTCTTTCAAAAATTGATTTTTAAGACTTGGGACCTCGGAATTCATTTCCGGGCATACGCCCAAGTCCCATATTTCATTGCGGACCTCTCGGGATCGTCGGAACACAGATCCGAGTTCGTTTACTAAAAATGTTGACTCAAGTCAACTAAAACTAAATTTTAATTCTAAAAATCATTATTTCTTATATTTTCACATAAAAGCCTTCCGGTTTCACGCCTGGACTGCACACTCAAATCGATGTAATTAAAATTAGTCTTTTTATACCTAATAAGCCTAGAACGGAGTATTAATTCATAAAATGACCCCTTGGGTCATCACAAGATCAGTATATTACCATCAATACACGCCAATGGAATGAATTCCACAAGAAAAACTATCAAATTAGACCAAACTCCCGAAATCGGCTCAAACCCGGCTCCCGGGCCCACGTCTCGAAAATTTATAAAATATACAAAATTAGAAAGCCCATTCACTAACGAGTTCAACCATACCAAATTTATCAAAATCCGACCTCATTTGGTCCCTCAAACACCCAAATCAAACTCTCCAATTCCCAAGCCCTAACCCTCATTTTATCCCTAATTTCCGCTAATTACATGATTAAACAACGGAGAATTACCATAAACACGAGTATTAGGGCTCAAGAAACTTACCTCAATGAAAACCTCCTTGAATCCCTCTTCAAATCACTCCCAAAAGCTCCAAAACCGACTGAAAATGGTGAAGAATGAACCAAAATTTGCGAAGTGTGCTATTTAAACATTTTGGCCAGGCTTCTCGCACCTGCGACTCTTTTCACGCGCCTGCGGTAAAAATATCGCACCTGCGCAATTCACTTAGCCCCTTAGACTCCGCACCTGCGCCCAGGTCTCGCACCTGCGGGCTCGCAGGTGCGGCCATATCCCGCGCACCTGCACTCCAGCTTCAACCTGCCATTTTTCACATCTGCGATCCTTTCTCTGCTCCTGCGACCTCGCATCCGTGGCTCCCCATCTGCAGGTGCAGAAAAACACCAGAAGTCCAAAAACCAACAGCAACAACAACTCTCAACTCTAAAACCAAATTCGTTAACCATCCGAAACATACCCGAGGCCCTCAGGACCTCAACCAATAATACCAACGGGTCACATATAAACATACAAACTTAGTCGAACCTTTGGAACTCTCGAAACAACATCAAAACACCAAATTCAACCTCAGGTTCAATCCTAAGAACTTCTAAACTTCCAAATTCCGCAAACGACGCCGAAACTTACCAAACCATGTCCGAATAACCTCAAATTTTGCACACACGTCACAAATGACACTACGAACCTGCTCCAACTACCGGAATTCCATTTCGACCCCGATATCAAATTTTCCATTGCCGACCAAAAATCGCCAAATTGCTAATTTTGCCAATTCAAGCCTAATTCTACCACGGACCTTCAAATTACATACCGGACGCGCTCCTAAGTCCAAAATCCTATAACGGAGCTAACCAAACCATAAAAATCCAAATTCGAGATCAATTACTCAATAGTCAAAACTTGGTCAACCTTTCAGATTTAAAGCTTCTAGCTGTGAATCATTCCTCCATATGAATTCCGAATAACCTGAAAACCAAAATCGACTATCCACATAAGTCATAGTACATCACACAGAGCTACTCATGCACTCAAATAACATAGCGAAGTGTAAAATTCTCAAAACGACCGGTCGGATCGTTATATCTTTACTGTCACTTACGTAAAATATGCTCTCTTGGCATGATATCATCCTTGACATGTATTGGTCAAGTGAAATCAGCTAAGTATTTGATTTTGTATTGCAAATATGTACATTTAAGTAAGAATATAAGTCGTTATATTTCTATTTTGATCGTTTTAATCAAGTATAATAATACCTCTCAAATTGAAGAAGTCTGGCAACTTGGTTCCTATTAGGCTCAGACTTTATTATTACAAGTTTTATGACATCGCATCGTTCAAAGCTTTTATCATCCAAAGCTTTATCTCCTTGCTGAATTCATTCCACAATTCACTTGTAATACCATAATCCAAGAATGGGTAAATAATTACTTCAAATAATTACCTAATTTCTTATTTTGATATGTAGAGTAGACCTTTTTTCTCTAACAGATCCCTTTCAACTAGTATTTGCATAATATCGAGAGACTTATGGATAACCTCATCATCATCTTTACTTGCCCATAAGGAAAGACAAATCTTGATGAATTCTCCAAGGTAGAGATGTCAATGTGAAAGGAAGTAGAGTTATACAGTATTTTTCAAGATAAATAAGGTAAGATATATTTAGAAAAGATCTATAATTAATTTGAGATCACATCAAACTACAAACAAAGAGGTATAATGAAATAAAAGGAAATAAGAACTTTGGTAGCCAAGTTTTTCGGGATTTTGATTGTTCTCTAGGTGATAGAAGTTTAGTACAACTATTTTTTTTCCCAAAAACAACAAGTAGCTTTTATCTTTTCTCTTTCTACATTAACAAATGAAATATTGAAATACTAGTATTAAACCTTATAATAGAAATAACAATAAGAAAAAAGGGAACAAAAAAGAGAAAGTTTGACATGTCCATTATATGTGTTCCACAGAAAAATATCACACATTCATCTGCACAAGGAGCCAACAAAATTAAGTTTTGAAAACAAAAGATGGTGGTCCCCTTATTTTAACACACCACTTGTTTAAATAAAAATACATTTTATATTGTATGGATTATTCTATTTAAATAAAAAATATGACCATACGTAAAATTTTATTTCCAACAAGATGATCAGAACTACTCTAGTACTCTCTCCACCATAATTTAAAGCAAATAAATACTCTTATTACACTTTAAAAGCTCTTTACCCACAAAATCTCAAGTGAGAAAACTTTGAATTTCTTGAAAATTAGCAAATATTTTTTTCCCACGCCCACTATTAAATTCTCGCTCTCAGTTATTTGCAAACACTACTTACAACACATTGAAAGAAAGAAAGAACTAAAGGTTTGAAGAGAAAATTAAAATAAGTTATAGCAACAAGGTTAAGCTTGGCTCAAAGAAGGTCTTTCCAATTACAAACAAATACAACTAGCTTATTCTCTCCGACACTAAAATATTCTTACAAGAGAAAAAAGACTTTTATTTGTGGGCTTTTCTCTTAAACTTTGCTCACAAAAATTCCCTCCAACTACAACCAACTGCAATTAGCTCATCATCTTCGACACTCTGAATGTTCTTGAAAGAGAAATGGACATTTATTGTGGGCGTTACAGTAAGTTTTACGACTTAGTATAAGCCATTATCACATTTCATCTGTGGGCTTTGCAGTAAGTTATTTCATTGCATCTTTCTCATCATCATCAAATTCAGTTGCCGAAAGTACTTAAAGTAATTGATGATAGTCTGACCATATTACTTCATTCATCCATATAAACCATTGATAGAGAAGAAGCATGTGCTCGGAAACTGATACAAGCAATTTTGTGTCTAAGATTGACTAAATTATAGCTTTCAACTTTTGAGCTCCTTGATTTTGATCGATTCTTTTCAAAATCAAATCAGACATTTAACCAGAACACATAACACAATGATCGATTCAAGTTATTTATTGAAATTTTTTGTGATGACCCGATAGGTCACCTAGAGTTTTAAACCTTAATTCTGCGTTTTGAAGCCTCTGATAGCTTCTTTAAGTATTTCTCGATTTGCGTGCACAGTTTGCGTCTTTTTTTCTGAAGATTTTTATGTTAAAAATTGGTAAAATATGAATTATGCTTTAAAAATTCATTTGAGTTGACTTAGGTCAACATTTTAAGCAAACAGACCCGGATCCGTATTTTGACGGTCCCGATGGACGTGATTTGGGACCTGGACGTATGTTCAGAATCGAATTCGGAGGTCCCTAGCTCGAGCTATCGCTTTTTGTTGAAAATTTGAAGTTTAAAGGTTTAATGAATTTAAAAATTTGACCAATTTTTGACTTTGTTAATATCGGGTCTGTATTTTGGTTTCGAAACTCGGTATACGTTTATTACTATATTTATGACTTGTCTGCCAAATTTGGTGATGAACAGAGTTGGTTTGTCGTGATTCTGACGTCTGGTTGTTAAAATAGAAGTTATAAAGTTTCATTGAAAGATTTTATTTGATTTGGTATCCGATTCTTAGTTCTTAGTGTTATTTTGGTGTTTTGATCGCATGAGCGAGTTCGTATAATATTTTTGGACTTGTGTGCATATTTTGGTTTGGAGACCCGAGGGCTCGGGTAAGTTTCAGATAGCCTATCGCTGTAACGACCCGACCGGTCGTTTTGCATTATCAGGCCCCGTTTCTCTAAATGAAACTTCTCATAGGGGCTTTTTATGATTTATAACTTGCGGGAACTGGTGATCCGGGATTCGAGGGGTGTTTAGAGTGCTATATGAATAATTGATTCCTTAAGGTTGGCCTTTAAGGCCAAGTTTGACTTTGGTCAATATTTCGGAAAACGACCTTGGAATCGAGTTTCGTCGGTTCCGGTAGCTTCGTGTGGTGATTTTGGACCAGAACGTATGTTTAGAATGGGTTTCTGATGACCCAGGAGCGTTTCGACGCCCAATATTGAAATAAGAAGTTCCTTAAGTTCCTATTGTGGTTTTGGACGTGTTTTTGTGTTATCGAGGTCCGAACGGAATTCTGAGATCGTGAATAGTTCCGTTACGTCATTTATGACTTGCCTGCAAAATTTGGTGTCATTCCGAGCAGTATAGGTCGGTTCGGCGGGTTTTTAGCGAAGTCTGGAAAACTTAAAGTTCCTAAGTTTGTTCTTGGGGTTTTGAGGTGTGATTTTGAGTTTTAGCGTTGTTTTGGGTGTTCTGAAGGCTCGAGCGAGTCCGTATTATGATTTGGGACTTGTTGGTATATTTGGACGAGGGCTCAGGTGGGCCCAGGGGCCTCCCGGGCACCCAATGGGGCTAAAAACCAGCTAAAATAGCTGCTGGTGCACTTGATTTGGTGTGACCGCAGGTGCGGGACCGCTCCTGCAGTCCCAAGCATCGCAGGTGCGACCCAAGGTGAGGTCCCCCTTCCTCGCAGGTGCGGACAAAAGTCCGCAGGAGCGGAACCGCTGGTGTGGCCATCCCTCCGCAGGTGCGAACCCAGCCCTTCCCGTCCAGTTCCGCAGGTGTGAGCCCCAGCTCGCAGGTGTGAGCCCTAGCTCGCAGGCGCGAGACCGCAGGTGCGGTCCCCGAGCCGCATGTGCGGAATCCCTGTAGGCCAGGCAGTACATAATTTTTGAAACTCGGGATTTCACCCCCTTCATTCATTTTCCTCCACCATTAGAGTCTTGTGAGCTTAGGGAGAGCACACCACGACCTAGCTACTGTCAAGGTGAGTTAATTCCACTGCAACACTAGTTTAATTCATGATCTTCTAGCTAAATTAACTACTAAATCATTGAAAAGTTAAGAATTGGGTAACAATTTAGGGTTCTTGAGAAATTGGTGAATTACCCATTTATTGCTATAAATTCAAGTAGAAATCATATATTAACGATCCTTAGGCTTCGGNTGCGAGTCCTCAGGTGTAGAGTTCGGAGTTCGGGCGCATCCTTGGTCCGCGGGGTAGATTCGACACGAGGTGAGTCTCCTTTCTAACCTTGTAAGAGCGAATTGTCCCCATAGGTGTTATAAATGCTGTGTGTAATTGTTTTGGGGGCTACGTGCGTACTAAGTGATGAGAGTCTGTACGTAGCGACTATCATGCTATGTCGGGTAGTTTTAGGGCTCACAAGTATGTCTTTATCTGCCTTATATGTACCTTTGGGTGTTCTTTGAGCTGCCTATTGCTTTTGAATTGATATGGAAATGTGGAAAGTTACACTTGAACTACCAGTTGATTAATCCCTGTTACAGGTATAGCCCCTACTGAGTTATTGATATTTCGATATATATATATATATATATATATATATATATATATATATATATATATATATATATATATATATATATATATGTGCGTACGAGAGTCAGCTCTCGAATCGCAGGTATGATTCGCGATCGAGGGAAGCTTTATGATAAATCGGTATAAGTGTGTCAGCACTCGAATCGTAGGTATGATTCGCGATCGAGGGAATCTTTATGGTAATTGTATATAAGTGTTTCAGCACTCGAGTCACAGGTATGATTCACGATAGGGAAGCTTTATGGAAATTGTATATAAATGTGTCAGCACCCGAGTTGCAGGTATGATTCGCGAGCGAGGGAAGCTTTACGTCTTCAGTGTCTAGATAATCCCTTATGACTCCGGCCGGTTGTCTTACCCTTATTTGCGCTTGGATATTTGGTACTGTTTCCATTGATAATGACTTGACAGATAATTGGGGGAAAAGGGAAAGTGTTCATTGTTGTTTATATTTCAGTAGTTTCCCGGATTTCTGTATTTGATAGGTATCTGCTGCCTACTGTCTCACATGTCTATTCCATTTCGTTATATCCTATTTTGTATTATTACTGTTGGACCTTAGTGAGTGTCATGTCGGCCTCTCATCACTACCTCTTCGAGGTTAGGCGGGATACTCACTGGGTACATATATATATATTTATGTACTCATGCTGCACTTCTGTACTTAATTATACAGGTTCTGAGGCTAGTGCTTCTGGTTATCCGACCGGAGCTTGACGTATATTCTGGACCTGACTCCACGGTGAGCTGCCTCCCTTGGCGATTCTCAGCAGTGCTATGAAGTTATCTTTTTGTTCATTTCTGTCTACTTCTCTCAGACATCAGTACAATTTGTATAGTCTTTTGTATATTCTAGTAGTTCGCCTGTTGACTTGTGACACTAGTTCCTGGCACGCACATAGTATTCGCGATCACGTAGGCCAGTTAGGTCATTGATCACGCTCAACTATGTCTTCTATAAAGACTAAACGGGCGTTGCAAATATAAATCT